>PVJC01013351.1:0-38165 GCA_004026665.1 Murina feae | reverse complement strand
GGCCTGCTTGGCGGCTGCCCAGGCCCTTTGCCCTTTGCGGGGCACCGGGGAGTGGGAAAGCAAGGCTGCAGGGTACCGGTGAGTGGGAAAGAGGTGGCGGGGCATCTTGTCCTGCTTGGCGGCTTCCCAGGCCCTTTGTGAGGCACTGGGGAGCAGGAAAGCAAGGCTGAAGTGGCCAGGGTCCTGTTTGGCAGCTCCCCAGACCCTTTGGCGGTACCGAGGAGTGGGAAAGGAAGGCAGCAGGGGACTGGTGAGTGGGAAAGAGTCAGTGGCCTGCTTGGCGGCTCCCCAGGCCCTTTGGGGGGGCACTGGGGAGCGGGAAAGCAAGCTCTTGGGGGCTGGGGGCCTGCTTGGTGGCTCCCCAGGTCACTTCTGGGGATCAGTGAGCAGGAAAAGGCTGGCCTGATCACGAGGTGGGGTTTTCCCTGCTTTCTGGTGGCTGAAGGAAGATGGGCAGTAGGCAAGCTTGGGAGGCAGGCAGCACCCAGCCCTGGCCACAGCTCAAAAAAGAGAAAAACATGCAGGGGAGGGCAAGAGTCTGAGAGATCAACATAGAGGGGGTGCCTGCTCCACTTTGTGCCTGGGGGCAGGCCCCCAGCAGGTAGACACACAAAGGAAGATTGCTCTGAGCCTCAGATGCGGCTGGGGGCAGGTCCCCAGTGGTCACACACACACACACACACAAAAGGCGCCTGGCAGACTGGGGCCATCATAGGACATACACTGAGGGGTTCCAGACTGTGAGAGGGGGCAGGCTGGGCTGAGGAACCCCCCTTCCCCCCCCCCATGCATGAATTTCGTGCACTGGGCCCCTAGTTTTGTATACCACTAAGAAAAGGTGTTTCCCATTTAACTACCATGTATCAATTGTAAGATACATTCTGGTACCAGAAAGGTTAAATGCGCACTTTAGAATGGCTGAAATACTGTGTATGCTATGGGTTATGTAACCCACTAATAATGACAGTATATTAACAAATCCCCAAAGCATCTGAGGCGAATCATTGGATGTTTGTCAAGTGCCTTAGGAATCGAGTGCTGACACCTTTCTTTACTGCTTTCTCAATTATCTGTGACCCTCAAAATCAAAAAGTTTTTTCTTGTAGCACATCAAGCTGCCTCAAAACAATTTCGGCCAAATTCTGCCTGTGTACTCCATTCTGTAGACAATAAACAAGTGGTCAGTATCCTCTGAACACCCATTTACTTGCTCCTTAACTTACAACTTAACATACCTTTCTGTCAGAGTAATTACAATATTATTATCTAGGCCTGCAAAACATCTCACCAATGCAAAGTGGATAAGTTCAGGGAATGAAGAGATTTTAAAAGTTTGCTCTCCATTCATTAAAAAATATTTATGAAGAGCATAGGATATGCTCCTTTAAGAATATTGGGACTAGGACTGTGCACCTGACAAGGTGCCTGCTCTCATGGAAGTTGGAGGAAGACAGGTAATAAATGAGTAACAGAGAAATAATATTTTGGATAATAATGAAGTCTATGGCAAAAATAAAGTAGGCTAATGAGCTAGAAAGTGACTGATGTTGAAGCCATTGTAGGTGGAACAGTAGGGAAATTTATCTGGCAGGTTACTACTGAGCAGAGACCTGAATGGGGCTGAGGGAGGGAGATATTCTTGTCAGAGGCAATAGCAATTGCAAAGCCCCCTAAGGTAGAAATGGGCTTGGACCATTCATGGACGAGGAGGAAGTGGAGAGTGCAGTAAACGTAGGGGAGAGTAGGAGAAGGAAAGTGGAGCGGTAGGCAGGTTCTAGACCACAGTGGGCATTGACAAGGCCAGGGGAAAGAGAGAGTTTATTCCAAATGTAAGAGGAAACCAGGGTGGATCATTGAACTGGGGAGTGAGCATATCTAATTTGCTTTGTATTTTCTTTTTCTGATTTCTATGGCTGCAGAGTAGAGAGAGAATTGTGGGGTCGGTGGCAGGGGCAAGAACCGAAGGAAGGAGATCAGTTAGGAGGATGCCATGGAGCCGCGAAACAAATCTAAAACGGCAGGGATAACAATGGAGAGATGTAGTCCCATCAGGCAGATTTGGGAGGAGGGGTCTGGATTAGGGAGGTTGAAGAAAAGACTTCTGCCACTTACTGAGGTAGGAAGAGCAGGGAAGACCTCATTTAGGGAGAAACCTGTGGTTAGGTTGCTGAGATGCCTATTAGACATCCAGATGGAGGGGCAGAAGGCAGCTCTGTGAGGCAGGAGTTCAGGGCGGAGTCCCTGGTAAAGGTATACACTTGGGATGGTATTTAAATCTTAAGTGAGATTTTTCAGGTGAGAATGCAGAGTTGAGAAGATGTTTAGAGGATGAGTAACCCACAACAGAAGGAACCTCCATGGGGGTTGATGCCGTGAGAAGATGATGAGCTTTGCTGGTCAACTGAGAGGAGGAAAATGAGCAGAGGATTAAAGACATGGAGGCTGGACCAGACCTGCGAAGTGATGGACTCAGGTGGGCTGGTAGTCTCTCTTCCTGTGAACAATATTGATGATCAAAAGAATGGCAGCCTTTCTTCTTATAGCCAGGGGTGGAGAACCTTTCTTTTTCTGCCAAGATCCCTTGGGATATTTATCATAACATTTGAGGGCCACAAAAAATTATCAACTTAAGAATTAGCCTGCTATATTCGGTCAAACATTTAATTGACTCACCTCAAATGCCTTGGCAGGATCAGACCAAATGATTTCTCAGGCCTTATGCAACCTGTGGGCCAGATGTTCCCCACCCCTGTTACAAAAGCTGAAGCACAGAAGGGTCCAGTGACATGCTTAAGTGACTTGGTCAAAGGGACAGAGTGATAGAGGTGGGCTCCAGCATCTGGCTTGGTAACCATCGTACATACCCGGCTCTCGGTGGGAATCTCGAAGAAGTTCCAGTTAAGTGGAGGGGAAGCGAAGGCATGTTCTGTCTCAAAGCAGCAGCAGGGTTGGCTTAGTGAGAAGGAATTTAGGGTCTGCTTTGCCGTTTGGGACACTGTACTGTCTTGAAAGAGGCCAGGAACAGTCATGATGAAAATGGATGCTGTTTGCAATGAAGAGACCAGGCAGAGTTCATTTTCTCCATTTCCCTTTCATGTTGGTCTGAGCAGTAAAGACCACCAACCACTAGTCATATCTGATTAAACAAAAGGGAAAAAAAATAAAAGGAGGCAGAGAAAAAGACTGCAAGAGCAAGTGGCAAGCTTAATCTTTGGTATTTAGAATGATGAAGAGAAGCAATATGTGAAATCCACTTAAAATATGATTTCATGTTCTAATATACATTTTGAATTTATGGGGAACTGACTTCTGCCATTTATTCAGGGAGCAAAAAAAATGCATATGCTATGCAGCCGAACTTATCATACCATAATGGGACACCTAGCATTTTTCACAAGTGATTGATCTTCCCCACCCCCGAACAGTCCTTTCCTAACTGTTACAAAAAATGGAATTCATTTCAAGCTTCTCTTGAGTTGAATTGAGCAGAAAACCAAAGAAGCCACTAATGCTTGCCAGCTTTAGTAAGGAAAGAAAAAAAAAAAGACATAGGGGGGTGGGGAGAGTGTCTCCTTCATTTTACAGAAAAGGAAGAAAATTTCAACAGGGAGAAACACCCTGGGGGTGGATATGTTAATTGGAATATTTCCCACTAAGGTTAAACAGAACTTAAACACTGTTTGAAGCCTGTGTTAGAGATCCCAAAATACATAGTGAAGCAGGAGGAAAGGAAACGGGGTTTCATTTCCAGCTGAGTCGTTGATTTGAACAAGTTGTTGAACCTGTCTGTGGAGCTCAGTTTATCCATCTTCAACATGAGAAAAACAAGGCTTGCTTGCTCCTGACAGAACCCAAAGGCAGGTTTCATATTCAGAGTTCGGGGTCTTATTTACATTTAGATGTTACAGTGAGTGGATCTTCTTTTAGAAAAAAAAAATGTGCGGAATTCCGAGATTAGGAAGGAGGAGAAACAGCTGGATGTAGAAGTCCAGAATGTCCTTATGTTGTACCAATCCTCCTCGATCATCCAGATCCTTGTGCCAGTTCCTTTTCTTGAAGCTTTTGTGTAAATTGTAACTTGGACCTGTCCAGTAGGTTGACCAACTCGTGATGTTTGCAGGCTGGCCAGTACCCCAGTAGGAACTCGAACCCTGAAAACGGCCCTCAGCCCATCACCCAGGCTGGCCACACCCCAGTGCAGTGAGGGTCCACACTGAGAGGCTTGGCCAGCCTGCAAACAGCCATCAGCCCCTCACCCAGGCTGATCAGGCATGCCAGCAGGTGGACATCCCCAGAGGGGTGCCAGACTGCGAGAGGGCACAGGCTGGGCTGAGGGACCTCCCGAGTGCACAAATTTTTGTGCACCGGGCCCCTAGTCAGACAATAAAAATGTTCAGGTCATCTGAATACTAGAAGAAAGTCATTTGCTTGATTAATTTACTCAACAGTCACTTTTTGGGCATCTGCTGTGGGTGGGATGTCAGGTCCAGGTCCTGGGGGATTTTTGAAGCTCAGTTCCTCTGGCTGGAGAGACCTTTCAATCACTGTGGAAGAAATCAGCTCTGAGTTCACAGGTTGAGGGGGAAAACATCTTATAGGTGACAACAGTGGACAACTTCCTGGAGGAGATGGGATTTGAAGTTTGAATAAAATAAAAAATAATAGTAATTATCAATTTCACATGCCTTAGTGGGAAGGGTGGCTCTTGAGTTTGGGTCTGTGGATTCCTTTTCTTTGTTCCATGATCCTCTATCTTTCTTTTTGAGAAGATCTGACATTTTAGAGATAATTTGCCCTAAACTTCTCCCTTCCCTCCACATATGTCTCCCTCTCCCAATTTGTTATCTGGAGGATTCTGCTTTTGTTTGCAAGCCCAGCATTCCTCTGGGGCCAATGGACAAGTCTGGTCTCCATTTGATCTTGTAGTGATAGGAACCTTACAGTTGAACCTATAAAATTCTGATCCCACCACTTCATTCATCAACAGAGTCACTGTCAACCCCCGTTAACATGGCACAGGAAAAGATATCATTAGGTTTCCACGTAAATGAAGAACATGGGGAAATGTTTACAGCATTTTGTAAAATTTTTATACTCTAAACAGTGATTGACATGTTAATAAACAGCATAAAAATGGTTTGGGTTGCTATCTAGTTATCCTGGGAACCTGTTGTCAACAGGCATATGTCTTCCATGCCCACATGCCTGCTTATAATTGCTATTTGTACGTCATTTATAAAGAAATCCTGGAGGCACATTGGAATACTAGCCTGCACCATCTAGTTTCATTTTTATGCAGATCAAATATTCCTGTTGCTGAAAGGAGGGTAGTGCTAATGCTTTGTATTTTTTTCAAAGCATGCCAATTTTTTCGAATGTTATCGAAATTATTTTATTTATGAGTGTTGCAAGACTGGCAAAAGTAATAGAACTATTAGTATTTGGTGCAGATTCTGATATCCATTGACTAGGCGTTCCATTTACCAGTATCCCAGGTTCTCTCCTATGTGACCATGTAAACAGAGCAATGGTACAATCGGTAAATTTTCAAACACTGTGCTCCTCTGCAGTGCCTTCTCCACATCTGAGCTCATTTTGCCTCCTAGAGCCAAGTGTCTCTCTGAAATCAAAGTCAGTGCTATTATTACTGTTGCTAACAATAGCTTGTGTCCACAGCAGGGAAGAACAATTAACAAATTCATGAATTGTGTTTGTTTACATGTCTGAGCTCAAGGCTAATTATTTAATTAATGTCTTCTGTCTTGTACAGAAGTGTTATCACATGGAAGAGTAGCTGAGTGGCAAACAAGGTGAGATTTGAGAAATTCCGACTTATTTGTATATGTAAATAGACATTTAGTCATTGAAGATCTGGAGTTAGGGTAGGAGTGTTTTAATCTGAACAGTTGACTTGGGGAATGCTTGATAAAGAGTTAATGAACTTAGCTAATGTCTTTGGTAGTCATTGGAAGGTACTTCATAGCTATGACTAATCATTATAGTAATACTAAATAATAATAATATTAAATGGTAAATTATTCAAATGTTTCAGCAAAGGCTGTGTCACATTTCATGTCACAGTGTTGGACAGATGCATCTGTTGATTATTCACCACCTCAAAGCCCAGACTCAGTCTCGTCTCTCCTGTGTGCTCCCTAAGCTCCTCATGTATATTTTCCATGTTAGTGGTACACTTCACATTGTGTGAAAAGGTACCCTCTCTCTACACAGTGTTGATTTACACCTTGGTGTCTCAAGATCAGTCACAGCATTTCACACATTTCAGGTTTCCATAAACATTGGCATGTTTATGGAGACTGATTTTCAGAGTTTCATTGATTTTAATACCAACTAAGGAAATAGTTTGCCTTTAGAGCTGCTTCTTTTTAAATACGTAAGTACAGTTAAGTAGTGACACACATACCAGTCTTCTATAGATATAATGAAAAGTTTTCTTAAAAAAATATTTTTATTGACTTCAAAGAAGAAGGGAGAGGGAGAGAAAGGTAGAAACATCATCGATGAGAGAGACTCATTGATCGGCTGCCTTTTGCACACCCTTTACTGGGGATCGAGCCTGCAACCTGGGCATGTGCCCTGACCAGACCCTGACCAGGAATTGAACTGTGACCTCCCGGTTCATAGGCTGATGCTCAACCACTGAGCAACACTGGCTGGGCATAAAAGGCTTCTTTTTACAGTTATCTTTATGTTTTGGATGGGAGTAATTTCTAAAAAAGGAAGAAGAACCTTGAAGTTTCCAACAATCCCTCAGTTGAGGAGCAGTGTTTTCCTTTTTTGCTTTCCTCAACAAAAGACTGCCATTGGCACCAGGCAATGCATTTCCCCTCCCTGTGCCTTATTGTTTCAACAAGTGAACCAGTGGCATCTGGGGACCACACCCTCTGAGTTGGGTTGAGTGTGATTATTCCAGTCACTCTGTCAGTATTTCTATGTTTCTGCCTATGGCTGAGGCACGTGGCTAGGTGCTCTTTTAAAGGCATGGATGTGTGTGAGTGTGCCCCGTGGAACCATATGGCCTGTGTTCATTCATTAGCTCAACCATGTCAGGACTTCCTTACTGACCACTCGGTGCCTTTGCATTCCCATCTGTAGGACAGAGACAGTGTAATAGTACCTATTCATGAGGTTATTGTGGTGAATGAATGAATGGAGATATCTAATCAATAAAGGAGCTTGGGAGAGGGCTTGGCATAAACATATGTACATTCAGTAGGTGTTAGTTGGGCGATATGGACTGAAACTTTGTTTCTGTAAAATTTGCATATTGAGGATCTAACTCTAATGTGTAGGTATTTGAAGGTAAGACCTCTGAGAGGTGATTAGGTTTAGATGAGGTCATGAGGGTAGAGTTCCCAGGACGGGATTAGTGAATTTCTGAGAAGAGGAAGACACCAGAGCCCTCTCAAGTGAGGACACAGAAAGGAGGCTGACATCTTCAAACCAGAAAGAGGGCCCTCATCAAGACCCGAGTCAGCCAGCACCTTGATCTTGGACTTCCCAGCCTCCAAAACTGGGACAAAGAAATTTCTGTTGTCTAAGCCACCCAGTCTATGGTATTTGGTTATAGCAGCCCGAGCAAACTCAGACGCTAAACACACCATTTCTGCCCTTAGGCAACATCTAGTTAGTGATGGGGAGGAGAGAGAAGGTAGAGAAATGCAGAAAGGGTAACTGACATTAGATAGCAGTAGAAATGCCTTGTTGGCAGCACCGAGAGGCAATAGAAATTTAGGGGAGACAGTGCTCACAGCAGAACTGGAGAGATGTTAGACCTTAAGAAGTGGAGGGGATCCCCAAACTGAGGAATTCCATGTGAAAAACTGTGCAAGTGGCGAAGAACAAGGTATGTTTGGGACATTAAGGAGATTTGTGAGAATAGAGAGGAGAGAGTGTGCAGGGAGGCAGTGGAAAAATTAGGAGGGCAAATTGTGAATAGCAGTATCCAGCCACAGTATAATGCATGAGGAATAGGCTCTGGAATCCCACTGACCTGTGTGTGTATGACCTTGGGCATGTCCCTGTACAGTTCTAAGTGTCAGCGTCCTCTTCTATAAATGAGCTTATTTTTACGTAAGTCCTAATGCTCCAGGTACTCAAAAGGTGGCCACAATGAGCACACTGGAGTTTTTGCAATTCAGGAGTTACACTCCAACAACAATCTTTCACAGTTAATTGGCAGGAGAAAAGAAAGGTTGTCAGATTTCAAAGGAGTTGGGCTAATTGGGGTGGATTAAGCCCTCTAGTTTTAATGTGAAGGGTTGAGTCTATGTTGATAGGTTTTCTTCTGAACATCATTTAATCAAAAGCCGAAGCAAGAGGTCTCTCACTCATATTCCCATGAGGAGAACAGAGGCTTCAAAGCCACCAGAATACTGGCTAACGGACATTTATAGAAGAATAATCCATAATTTACATTTGTGTAGAGTGCCCTTTTAAGTTCTACCCACTTGTCCTTTCCGCATTGCAAATCCCACAGCGAGTTGGTCTCCACTGACCTTACTTGGTAGTTCCCCAGTGCACCATCCTGGGAGCAATTTTAAACCAGGAAACACGGCCCCATGTACATCTTCAGTGCGTGACTGAGGATAAAACAGGATTCTCTCATCTTGTTTGCACTGCGATTTTTTAGCTCTTTATTGATCTGAGATTGCAATGCACAATTTGTTTTTCATCTTAAGTAAGCATATTCTGTATCTGTCATCCCATCTGTGAGTTATTGATTTATTATGACTTGTAAAATCTCTTTTCTTACAAAAGTTGGGACACTCAACCTTCCTGGAGGGTTTTGGAAGGATAGTCATCCGTGCTATTCCAAACAATGAAGTTCAACTCCCCCCACCCTGATGTTTGCTGTAACTTAAGGAAAAATTAGATTTTGATTTGGATAAAAACAGTCAAGGCTAGGCTGGTCCCCTCTTAATTTCTATTATTTCATGACTGGCTCATTGTGGGAGGCTATATATATATATATATATATATATATATATATATATATATAACTGCTGAACAAAGCTTCCACTCTGCTCAGAATTCATATCCATTTGTTGAGAGTGGTAGTCACCGTGGCATTTCCATTCTATTTCCATTCTGTAACATCAAGCGCATTTTAAGAACATGCGCATCCGTTGCACCATTAGAGGACAGCTTGTCTGCGTGCTTACAAACTGCAGCACTCATTCACATCAGGAAATGTGTGTAAATTGTGAAATATATGAAACCCAAGACTTTAATGGCAGCGAATTGATTCCCTAAATGAGCAAAGCAAATTAGTCATAAAAATGGTAACCCAATAGGCCTTTTTGCTTTAACCCCAGCCTAATTCTGTAGACACAGATTCTGCCTTTTCCCTGCCAACTTATTTTTTATTAGCAGGTTGTCATAAGACACGCTAATATTAAAATCTTTTGGAAACTTCTAAATCCAACAACTCATTAATACTGCTTACCTTGGCCTTATCTTTTAGAAATATTGGCTTTAGGAGCAAATAATGAATTATGGGAATACATACAGGTGGCATGTCTTCATTATTCTTGATTTGCCATGCAAGATGGATAGAGCTAATAATAACTGTACTCATATAGAAAGCCCTTGATCGGGAGAACTATTTCATCCTTTAGTTTCATGCAGTTGTGAGCATTCGCTTTGTATTTTGCCAATTTTATTTTTGTCATTCATCCCAGTGTGCTTTTTCCTTCCCCATTTACAGATAAGTGCAGTAACAATTCCAACGGGCCTGGTGAAAGGGGAGACCAGCCAGTGATTAATATTGGGGCACAGCATGACTTGAATGCTGTCTTTGATGCCACTGAGCAGGTTAGAGTTTTGAATGATAAATCAAGCACGTGTTACATTGCATTTGAAGGGGCGTTTAGTCTTAATGTCATTAATGGGTCATTTCAGGTACTGCTTGTGAATGTCCTTACTCATGAAGAGGAAGTACTTTTATCTGCCTTGACAGACATGTATCATGTCATGTCTACATGACAGAGCACTTCTAAGTACATTTTTCCCCTGTGTTGTGCAGACGCCTTTAGCTTTGATATGGTGGAGCAAACAATCCCTTCCCCTGACTTTGCCTGTTTCAATTTAAGATTCATTACAAACGGGAACCATTTCTGACCCTGAACCCACACAGGAGATCTCAGGACTCTCAGCCCATTTGTTGCTGTTTAGTTCTTAAAATTTTGTGCTGCAGTTTATGTTGATGGGCTAGTTTCTTTTCATCCTGCTAGGAGCTCCTCGAGGTCAGAGACTATGTCTCCCTCATCTCCCTCATCGTCATACCCAGAGCCTGATGGGGCATGTAGTAACTGCACAACACGCAGCGGAGGGAGTTTCCGTAGGTGCCAAGTGGGGTTTAAGTTCATGACTGAGTCTGGTAATTTGTTCTACTGTGTTTCAAAGAAGACTTTAAAAGGAAGGTATGGTTAGGGCAGGGCCACAAAGGAAGGGTGGAAAACAGATTTTATGTGGCTAGTCCTGAAAACACAGTTGTCAAATGTGAATGCTGATGTACCCCAAATCCAAAGAAGGTGCTGTAGGCAAGAGTATATTTGAGTGGGAGGCAGGAAAAGCCACTCAGGCAGGTTGAAGTAGAAGGGTGTGTGTGGCAGGGTGGCCGGGGGGAAACTCACAGATACAGAAAACTGGTCAGGTCTACGGTGAGTTTGAGTTGGATATCTGCTAGGGGCGGGGGCATCTTTAGCTGTCTCTGAGGGGGTGGGGCCTGGCTTTTCAAGTTTCTTCACAACAGAAGCCACACAGTATCTTGTTCCTGCTTCTCTCCAGCTCCCCTGTGTTTTGATTAGTCCCACTCCCTGATTGGCTAGGACTTCACAGGTGTGTTGTTCATGACCAATGGATGACAGCTTTTGTAGCTCAAAGATACTCTCTCAGGAGAATGTGAGTTGATTGGACACTGGTCAGGCAGTGGGTTGTCAGGTGGTGATCTTGTGGTCATTTCTCATCTAATTGGCCGAAATTGGGTGAGGAGGCATGCAGACCCATGGAGTGTTTGAGTTATTCAGGTTCTTTAGAAGGGATTGTGGGTCAGACAGTCAATAAAATATGCCCAGTGCAAGAGAAGGCACAGGGAGGAGTCCTCTGAAGTCTTTAAAGGCTTGACATGAGCCCTGTGGCCAGAGGGCTGTATAAATGCTTGGTGTTGTCTACTCTGATGCAGGAAGCTGGGGGAAATCTCCATTTTGAAGATCCTGACCTTCTGGTTGTAGTATATGCCCAAGGACATATGTGTATGTGACTTCTACCTCTATTAGGGTTCTGCCTCCTTCACCCTGGCCCTCCCTTTGTCTTTTCTTCAGTAGGACAGGAAACTAAAACCCAGGACTACCATCCCCTCAGGCAGGGTATCTGATCAACTGAATCACAGTTTCCTAAAAGCAAATCGTTCAATCAATGTTCAACAAGTATTTGTTCAGTGGTTACTCTGTGGCCAGCATTGCTCTGGGAATGGGGACTATGGTGATGAATGTATATGACCTCAGGGAACTTATATTTTAGTGGGTGTACACAAGCAATAAAAATGAAAAATAATGTAATATTAGACCATAAGTGCTGTAGAAAACAACAGGGAAATGGTCTGGAGAGCCAATGGGGCTTCCTCTTCAGGTAAGGTGATCAGGGAAGACTTCTCTGATGATGGGGGACTCTGTCAGAAGGTGCTCAGGTCTGTTGCATGGAATTCACCTGGTGCCCATTCCAGACACCCCCATTCCCAGCTGTTCTGAAGGTCCAAAGTTGGTTACTGTGTTGATTTCATCTTTCAGACCTCATTTAGGTTGCACACAGCTTATCTGCTAAGTTTGGTCCATCTTTGGGAAAATGTTGATCAGGTTAGGATGTTTAATCTGTATATCCTTTAGCATCTAATAACACTGGGGCTCCCTAGTCTGTGGGAGAAGGTGCCAAGGGTCCCTAGTATTGAGTCCTATTCACTTAGAACTTCACATTGGCAGAAATGTGCTTTCTCAAGTAATCCACAGGGTTGCTTCCACACAAGGACATACAGCTTTGCTAGGCCCAGGCATACACATGGTTAGTGTAAGGAATGAACCAATGTAGGTTTTGTTTGTATTTTGTTTATGATTCAGCATTGGTGTATGTCACCATTCTTTGATATAGCATCCATTACACTGGTGTTTTATTGACTAATAATCAGAGTGGTCTTGTTTGAAGGAAATTTATTTGGTCCATATTCAGAAAATGTGACATAGTATGTGCCGTCTTGGAGATTCGGAGGACACTTTAGCATCTTACATAGTGTTAGAGATTTTGAGGCAAATCAAATCTGTTACACTCTCTTAAACTCACAGTCCCAAATTTGTTTGGCCATGAGGTTACTTTCTGGAGCCTAAGGCCAAATAGTTGTATTAGGCGTGTACACATGAAAATGCTCATTGGACTTATATTTGCCAACTTTGAAATGTTAGGCTTAGAGAAAGTGCCACATAGTTGTGGAAGTTCAAGCACATTATCACTCACTTACAGGCACTAATGACTCCCATAATGAGTGAAGTTTAGCATAAATAGGCTCATCATTAACATTGATGGCAGAAGTATAAACAAGGCCCACACTATTAAATTTGCTATTTGTTCATTATGTATCTGGAATTATCCTCCTGTCTTTAGCTGTCTCTAACTGGGTGCTTAGAAACCTAAGTAGAATGTATTCTTATTTTATTGTTTTGTGAGTTGATTTTTTAAAACACTTCATCTCCTACAAATGGGATGCCTTTTCCAAGGCATCGTTTGCCATTCTAGTCACGAGCTTTCAGAATATCATGATTTTATAGAAAAGAAACACAGCAGTGGATTCAAGGAAATGGGTGAAGGGTCTGACCTTAGACATGCTGCGTCTCTGTGCCATTATCTGATACTAGAGATGGTAAAATCAGCATTATCTGCACTGGAAGGTGATGCAGGCATCTTGCTGTCACAGGCACAGGGTGGACTTGGAGCCAGACTGGCTGGGAGTGGTTGCTGGTATTGGCGGAGGAATTTTGGGCAAAGTTCTTCATGTCTTCCTTCCTTTACAAAATGAAGATGATAACAGAAATTGTGAGGATTGAATGTGTGAAGATTTACAAAGTGCTTAGTCCTGTGCCTGGTGTGTATATATATGTGTGTGTGTGTGTGTGTGTGTGTGTGCGTGTGTATTCAATAAACACTAGCTTTTACATAAAACAGATGTATTTGAAAGTGTAGAAAAGTGTGCAGTCATGCAAGATATTAATTATTCTGGCTCTCAAGGATCCAGGTGCTAAAAGTAAAAAGAAAACCCAAAGCACGTTATTTGCCTTCCCAGTGCATGTAAACACACATGCCCCTGGCTGAGGTACAAAATCACACTTGGGTTATTTTGCCCAGTTCCAGCATCAGAGGAGGGCTAATGTTTATTTGAAAAATATGTATATTTTGTAGAAATGCTGGCTCTGTTCTTTTAATGTCTTAATGAGATGATTGACAATGAAGATTTGAAGCAGGACAGATGAAAGGGAGAAAGTGGAGGTAGAGGGGATAGGCTACCTGGGCAGGAAGGAGAAAGGGTGACCATCCTTTTCCAGTCCCTTCATGCTGCCTGATCTAATAGCCTGACCTCAGCCAGGAGTCCCCTCCATGCAGCTCTCTAAAGCTACAAGCAGGCTTTCTTAGGTCAATACCTACACCAGCAGCAGTAGGGAGAAGGGTCCTTGCGTGGCTGCAGGTGTCAGCCTACAAATCTGAATATGGAAACTCTATTAAAAAAAATAGGTTTTTGTTGAATTTTTAGAGAGAGAGGAAGGGAGGGAGTTATATATAGAGAGAAACATCGATGAGAGGGAATCATCATTCAGTTGCCCCCTGCCTGCCCTCTACTGGGGATTGAGCTGCAACCTGGCATGTGCCTTGACTGGGAATCAAAACCAATGACCTTTTGGTACATGGGTTGATGCTCAACCACTGAGCCACACCAGCTAGCAAGGCTTCATTAATTCCAGTTTCTAAAATTCAGCTGCATCATTACTTCCCCTGGAAATTCAGCTACATCAAGCAGACCTTCCCCTACTTCTTCTTTTTTTTCTTCAAGTTGTTTTTGCATCTTTATTTTTATATATTTTTTATTGTCTAAAGTTTTACATACATCTCCTTTTTCCCCAATTGACTCTCCCCCCCAGCCATTCCTACCCTGGGCAAGCCCCTACTGCCCAGTGCCTGTGTCCATTGGTTATGCTAATATGCATGCATACAAGTCCTTTGGTTGCTCTCTAAACCCCCCCTCTCCAGCCTTTTGTCTCTGGATCTATTCTTATTCATTAAATTAAGCCGATCATTATATCCCACATATGAGTGAGATCATGTGATATTTATCTTTCTACGACTGGCTTATTTTGCTTAGCATAATGCTCTCCAGTTCCATCTATGCTGTTGCAAATGGTAAAAGTTCCTTCTTTTTTATAGCGGTATAGTATTCCATTGTGTAGATGTAACACACTTTTTTAATCCACTCATCTGCTGATGGGCACTTAGGCTGTTTTCCAATCTTAACTATTGTAAATTGTGCTGCTATGAACATAGGGGTGCATATATCCTTTCTGATTGGTGTTTTCTGGTGTCAGCACAGAACTTGTGGTCCCTAGGGACTGGTTAAATGTGAATATGAATATGAATAGGTGAGATCACATAGTTTCATTGTTCAGTCCGAAGCATGAGAAAGAAAACCAGTTTAGCTGCTATTTTTGCTGTAAGCTTGCTTCAGACTTGGTGTAAGACTGCCAGGTTTCTGAAATCCATCACTGGCTCATCCCCAATTCGCTCTAATGCCAAGTGAGAGTTCTGAGATCTTGGTTTTGCCTCTGATTTGACTTAAGCCTACCTTAAAGCAGGGTCTATGTCTATGTTATTTATAACCACACTAGAAGCCTGGTGCATAAAAATTCATGCACTGGAAAAGGGTCCCTCAGCCTGGCCTGCCCCCTCTCATAGTCTGGGAGCCCTCAGGGGCGGGAGGCAACCCAGCAATCAGGGGAAGGTGATGCCCCATCACACCTCTGCTGCTGCCACTGACGGCAGCACAAGCCTCAGCCGGCCCTGGGAGGCTGGGGGGCTGAGAGGACTGGGGGACTCCAGAGGCAGGCACACGGAGCAGCCAGGCCTGGCTTTGCCATGCGCCTGTTGCTGTGGCAGGGTTGAGGGGACTGGGCGCCATCCTCTTTGAGGGTGTGGCAGTCAATTAGCATATTCCCTCCTTATTGACTGTGGGTGCCATCATCTTTGTGATGGCATGAGGGTCAATTAGCATATTCCCTCTTTATTAAATAGGATTCCTAGCACATTCGCTCCCATATACTAGATAGTCAATAAATGCTATTGAATGAATGAGTGGTCAAAATACTTGATAGAATCATATAATCAAGTAAGACTACACACACACAAACCAAGTGTGACCACACACACACATACAAGTACATTATAATCTACTCTAATAAAAGAGTAATATGCAAATTAACCATCACTCTGAGACACCTAAGCCATGCCCACCAGCTGAGCCACACTCCCAGCCAATCAGAGCAGCTGTATGCAAATTAACCCAGTCAAGATGGATGCTGGCAGCCATGGAGCTAGAGCAAACAGGAGGCTTCCATTGCAACTGCCTGCCTAGGCTGGCTGGGCCTCCGCTCACAACAGTGTTTCAATTACAGAAGCCACGGAGCTGAAACAAACAGGAGGCTTTGTAACCTGCCTAGGCCTTGGCTCACAGCAACAACGTTTCAATTATAGAAGATAAATAAACCCCAGAGGCCTGCTTCTAGCCAGCCTCGCGGGAACGTTGGGTCAATGGGTGTTGTGGGTCGCCTGAAAATGGCCCTCAGCCCCTCACCCAGGCTGGCCAGGTACCCCAGTAGGGACCTGAACCCTGAAAGGGCTGTGGACAGCCTGAAAACGGCCCTCAGCCCCTCACCCAGGCACCCCAGTAGGGATCCAAACCCTGAAGGGGCTGTGGGCAGCCTAAAAATGGCCCTCAGCCCCTCACCCAGGCTGGCCACATCCCCATGGGGTGAGGGTCCCTACTGTGGGACTTGGCCAGCCTGCAAACAGCCATCAGTCCCTCACCCAGGCTGGCCAGGCATGCCAGCAGGTGGACATCTCCCAAGGGGTCCCAGACTGCTCCCAAGGGCACAGGCCGGGCTGAGGGACCCCCCCAAGTGCACAAATTTTTGTGCACCGGGCCCCTAGTATACATATATTTTGTATATATATCTATGTGTGTGTATATATGCTATTCATATTCACACCATTTCATGCTATTCTGACTGACATTTCCTCATTTATTATACCTTTATCTTACTTCCACAAACAGACTTCTTTCCTGCCTCAGAGCCTTTGCATAAGCTAGTGCCTCATTTTAAAAAGCTCTTCTGGCGACCCTTAAATGATCAGCAATTTTGATCCTTTTGGGCTCAACTTAAGTCACCTCCTCACTGAGACTTCCTCACCACTTTCTCCCTAACCCATTATTCTCTATATCAACAATCATTTGATTCTTTGCAGCACATGTCACAACATGCAATAGTTTTGACCATTTCCTGTTATGAATATTGCCCCTCTCCTTATTAGAATCAAAATACTTAATAGAATCATATAATCAAGTAAGAAAGGCCTCTGAAGAGAAAGGCCTCTGTCTGTTCAGCATTATGTCTCCAGTGCCTGATCCATAGCAGATTCTCTATTTACATTTGCTTAATAAATAATTGAGGGAATCAAAAATAAGGAAACAAAAATAACTTTTAATCTTCATAATGCTTTCCCTCCAGAATAGCCACTGCTAACACTTTTGGTGTATTCTCATATTTTTAGATGAAAACATGTACATATGTGTTTTAGTAAACCCAGTTTCACCCCATGCTGACAACCTTTTTATTCAGTGTTGCTGTTACTAACCCTTTCTTCCCATCACAATGGCCTCTTTCCCATTCCTTGACCATCCCAGCCATGCTGTAGCCTTTGGGCCCTTGCAATTCTACTTCATCTGTCCCTCATGCTCTTCTTTGAGTAGCCACATGACCAACGCCCTCATCTCCTTCAGATCTTGTTCAACTGTTCAACTATCAAATTCTCTGTGGGATCTTCCCAGAGCACCCCCTTCCTACTTTTAAATTGCAATCCCAGCACACTCTTTTTCTCTTCCCGCCTTTTCCCCCATACTCCTAATCACTGTTCAGTATAGTACATGTTTTACTTACGTATTAGTGCTTCATTGCCACCCCACCTAAAATGCAAGCTCCATGGGAGCAGGAATTTTATCTTCTTTGCTGTATTCCCTAGAGCAGTGCCTGCACTACTTCTCTAATGTTAGTCTCAACAAGACTTTGCTGGATGAATTACCCCTCACCACCATCATTTTAGGTGGTTCGACTGTGTGGGCCATGATAATTTAATTTGAGTGAATGTAATGCCATGTGCTGACTCTCTTAGACTAGAATAATATTGTGCAGGTTAATGAGTTCTTTGAGCACCACAGGAAAGGGTCAAAAATTAGTTACGTGGATGGTGGTTTTTAGCTTGATGCCATGTGTTTGAGACACGGTTTGGTAGCAGATTTTATGCCCCCATTAGCAGTGGGGTCCCCTTTCCTGTCTTAGAACCTGTTGGCTTGTGGTGTCTTATTTTCACAGAAGGAAATGGAATGTTTCTTTGCTTCAGATGGTCACATCTTTAGATCCTGAAGCAAGAGATACAGCTCATTCTCTCAGGAGTCCAAATGCAGCAACAGATTTTGCCTCCAAGCAAGTAAGATATGCCATAAAAGCAAGCAACTCTTCTTCACCAGCCCACTCTCATTTGAATTGTTGATGCCTCGGTGGTCATTTCGAGAAGAGAGCTAGCAGTAAGACAGTTTCTGCATTGGAAGAGGACCGTATGCCCCCTTCCCCCCAGGGCCTGCTGCTTTTGCTTGATAAAGTAATTTTTTTTGGATTTCATATTCTCCACCTCTAGCCCCTATGTTTGGAGTCCCTGCTGGTTTCTCTGAGAAATGCATACATTGACACAGCCAGTTAGTAAACCCCAGATCTGGGGTCAAAGTCTATCAGCCCAGCCATTCTGCCTGTGACAGCTGTGTAGATGCTTCTAGCGATGCATTCATTTCTTGAAGGGTGGGTGAGCTCAGGATTGAGCGTGGACTCTGAGGCCAGTTGGCTATCAGATTGCTCTCTGCACCTCTTCCCAGTCTTCTGAACCATAGAAGGCATTTTTTTTGTCAGTTATGTTGAAATTCTCCTGGAGAGAGAGATGTTTCCTGCTCCCCATTTCTCTCTAACTCACTGCATCTTTCGGTGCCTCGAATGGCTATGTGAAGCCCATGTGTAGTGATTAGCCTTCCTTAGAGGTCTTCCAACTCCTATTAGTCCCTTTGTTACCCAGAAAACTATTCATTATGGTTCAGGAGAGGAAAGATGATAAGTCTGCATCGCCATGGGACTCCGTCATTTTTGCATGGGACTATCTCTGCTTCTGTGTTCTTTGGACAGTTTCAGGTGGGATAGGGTCAGTTCTCCTACTAGTCTAAATGGGCTGGTGTCTCTTGGTGGTTTTTGAAGAGAGCACATTCATCAGGAACTTGGGGTTTGAAAGAATCCTCTTAAGTCACGCTTCTCTCAGGTGTGTGAGCACAAAGAAATAGCTTCACCTTCCTTGGTCTCCCCTTTCATCAGCAGAATCCTATTTTTAGGCCATTGGCATACAACCCAGTTGCCCTTCCAGCCAGGTCCTGGCATTCTTTTCAGGAATTTCTCGAGCCGTTGATGGTATGTGACGGACTTGAGGGCATAGCGTATTATCTCAGTCCCCGTCTGGCTGTATGAACGTTGGAAGAGTGAGCTATTTTCAGCAAGTTTCTAATGTGGCACTGTCCGATGATTGGGTTACAAAATCACAGATCCCGGGCATTGTCGTGAACAAAAGAAATTCCTTGTTCCTGTCTCAAGGCAGGGTCATTCCAGGGCCTGTGATCGGATCAGTGGCCCAAGGTGGATGCCTTCCTGAATGTGACTCAGGGTTTTCTGTACCTGTTCGCACCGTTAGCACTGAGAATGTCTTCACGTTGGAAGATGCATGCCCATTGGATATATTTCTAGTCCTGTCCTCCACCACACCTTGAAGTTACCCTTGGTCCTGGGCTGAGGGTGCATCATTCTCTTCCTCATGCCTCTGTGGTCTAGTGTCTCACCCAGCCAGGTGGCAGGCAGGCATCACAGGTAGTTGGACTCCTGACTGAGGAATGCTCTCCACATGACCGCTGAGTGGTGGGCAGAGGATAGATCTGTCTCTACTTGGCACCTGGAGATACTCCAGCTATTGCCCATTCTCTACTGGGAGGGGGCAAACCTGTATCTATTTGTTTGTTGAAGGAGCTTCCAGTTGGGTTTTCAGATGACCTGGCTTCAGAGATGCAGTCTTTTAGGTTTAACCGTGTGAGTGATTGGGCCATAATGGACCAGAGTTTTATAGCCTTTCTGTTGGTGCACTCAGTTCCAGCACTTAAACTCACCAAAGGGTGCTTCCTTGCTAATCATTGAGCCCACAGTTTGCCTGACACTTGTGTTCAAGTGATTGTTAATATGTGGGAAGGGAGGAAATGGACCCTTGCATGCGGCAGGCACAGGATCCTGCCACATGCCTTCAAGAATCCTCAGGTATCTGCAGGGCCATGAGAATGGGAAACAGTCAGGGTGACAGCCAACAACGATCTTCCTGCTGGGAGTCAGTTCCTTCTCACTAGACAGGCTGGTCGGGATGCTATTGCACCAACTAATAGCCAACGTCTTTTTCTCCACTTACGCTGTAAAGAAGAAAGCGATGTTTACCTAAGCAATCCGTATTTTGCACTTAGAGTCATTAATGTCAGTTGATTTTTTAAAAGAACCATTTAGAAAAAATTCACTGGTAAACATAGGAAATTAAAAGTTTCTGACAGTGGAGAAAAAAAGGATTCATAACTTGCATCTTCTGAAATAGTTGAACCCACTTTTTGCATTCATCATCTATTCAAAGGAAGAAAACGGCACTTGAAAGCTCCACAGAGTTGACAAGGAGGCTCTGGTAATGGAAACAGGCTTCCCTCGGCTCATCACAGTATACAGCCCACGCTATAGACTTTAGGAGAGGCGCTGGATAGAGGCCACAGAGTGTCTTATAGGTTAACAGAGCCTTCTCAAAATCAATACTCTCTTGTAATACAGAGTTTCAGGCAAGGGGAAATGTATTCCCATGCACGCGCTAGGATCTTTGCATTGACACGATTTCTCCCCATGTTTTTAGTTGAATGGAGTTGGCAGGTTAAAGGAAGAGCTGGCCATCTGAATGGCCAAAGGCCCTTGCCATTGTGAGAAGAGAGAGAATTCTACTCTTCTGCTTCTTAACAGGAACAAGCAGGAACTGAAGCCTGCGAGGCCTGGTAAGGCTTAGGATTTGCAAAAGTGAATGTTTTTCATGTGACCAAGGCTGGTTACTCCCAGGCACATACTTTGGGATTTCACCAGGAACAACCGGAGGCCCCAAAACAAACAGCCTTGAAGGATTTGTGAACAGGAAGCGTCTTTCCCTTGTTGACCTTAACTTATATGTTGAGTAAACAAGTTCCCGCTCTGTCGACCCTGGTGTGTCTAAGACAGCCTCTAATTTCACTGTAGTTGGATGGCCTCCAATTGTCCTTTTGGTTCTGGTTTTTAAAACTGCCAAGAATTGGAGGTTGGGAGAGACCTGACTTAACTAGAGACACTGACCTGGAACAGGCTGTGGGTGGCTATGCATGTTCCTCAGGTCTTGGGTGAGTTACCTGACCTTCAGGGGGGATTAGGAGGGGCACACATGACCTGGTGTCCCGGTCTGACCACAGTTTAGCTGCAAACCTGGCAGTGTGTTTGTTGTTCTAACTTTTAGATGTCTCGTAGCTGGTTTAATCTGGTGAGCACATAGACGATGGGTGTGGGCATTTATATACTCAGAATCTTGGGTTCTGTGCCAGCCCTGGCCTTATGGTGCCCTGGTTTTCTCTTCCGCATGAAGTTCAATGAATGTAAGTGAGAAGGGTTTTCACAGTCATGTTAGATGCCTTTTTGGGGGAGGAGGTGGTAGTTAGGGACTAGGCTAGTTTTCACCATAGAATTGTCAGGTGATTTTGTCTGTAGATGAGGGAAAAGAGTGGGTTACACATGGCTTGATTGTTTGAACAGCACTTCAGAGAAGGGATTTTTGACAAAGCTGTTCGTTTGTACACAGTGATCTTCTGCTGACCCCTTGCTTGTGGCTTAGAAACGTCGATGTTACATTGAGATATGAATCTGCCCTTGGCCAGAAGCCAGGAATGTCAGCTAGGCCTTTTGTTTGATGTACTTCCCTACACCTGCTGGGCTCCCATTTCCTCGTGGCGGGCAGGAGGGTCCAGTAGACCAGGTGTGCCTTGGGAGTGGGGACTCTGAAATTTGGAAGGTAACTTCCTCCTTCCTCGCTTACTCTGTTACCGCTAGGCAACTCCTCTTTACTGCCCTGTTTCTATGTATAATGGGGTTGGGGAGCGTGGAATGGGAACTCACATCCCCTAAGGCCTACGCTATGCTGGGCACCTCCCTGTTGAGTCTGATGGCATCAGAGACTCAGAAGCATTTGCTGAGGCTGCCATAACCAAATCCCACCGACTGGCTGGTTTTAGCAACATAGGTGTATTTTTTCACAGTTCTGGAGGCTAGAAGTCTGAGATCCAGGTATGGGTGGGGTTCATTGCATTTTGAGGCTTCTTTCCTTGGCTTGAAGATGGTTGTCTTTTCCCGCCTCTTTATATGGTCATTCCTCTGTGTTTCCCTCTTGTTATAAGGACACCAGTCCTAGTGCATCGGTCCCCCATTTGTCCTCATTTTGTCTTAATTACCCCTTTAAGGACTTTCATCTCCAACTACAGAACATTCTGAGGTCCTGGGGGTTAGGCCTTCAACATGTGAATTATTGGGGTGGGGTGGGAACACAATTCAGCTCATAGCATGATCCCTCTGAAGTGGGTCAAATATTACAATTTTTAGGTAAGAAAACAGGCTGGAAAAATCCATGTAACCTGGCTTGCGCAGAGAGAAGCCGGACCAAGAAGGAGTCCCTCTCTGATTCCTCACTTCGTGCTCTATTTTGTTTTGCTGTTTGTGCTGAAGCAGACCTCCCTCCTGGGCACAGGTGGTACAAAGACTCCACAAGCCCAGTGTGTCCATAGCACTGTTCTTGTAGTTCTTCACTGTGGATTCGGACCTTCTGAAGGGGGTTGGATAACGTAGAGTCTGCTTGTCTCACACTCAAACAAGAGATTCTGTTACACTGTTCATATGTTTAGCAATTCACCATAACTCATTATCTTCCTCTGCTGCATCAGAAATCCACTACAGGGCCATGGATCCTGGAATTTAAGATTATTTTTTGTGAAAAAAGCAAACGGACTTGTGATTCCCTTTGCATCACCTCTTCAAAGCCCAAGTTCACAGAATAAACGCTCAATGACCCGGTTGACTATCTCCTTCATAATCTTAAAACAGTTCAATTAAGTGCCCGTACAGTGGGGCTCCATATGTTGGCAGTATTTCGACACCGCTTTCTCATTAAAATGATCAGAGCACAGGACTGGAAGATTCCAGTGTGGGTTTCACCTGGGACCTCCCCCAGGGAAATGCGCCTGCCAAGGAAACCAGAAATAGTGTCAGAGAGGAAGCACCCCCCTCCTTGGGCTCCCCTCCTGGATGAGTCCTTAATGAGCACTTCCTACCCTTGGCAGGACCAGGTAAGCTGGAGAAGTGTACCTACCCCCTGCGGTGCTCAAACGCATTCTGGTTACTCCCATGATAGGGATGCGCGAAGCATCAACATATTGACACCCCCTAGAGTATATATTAAATTCTGAAGGATTAATCAAACCTGCACCATGTTGTGTGCAATTAAACCCTTGAAAGGCAAAATAAATTTGCTGGAGCAGGAGCAGCTCTCGTATCACTTCTTGCCGGAACGAGGCGTTTTTCAGTTCCGTTACTAACAGATGAGTTTTCCCTCTGGCGCATTTTTCAAGAGGTGAGATGGGTCAGGAGGAGTGTCTGCAGAACGTTTTAGGGTTGGGAGGGGAAGAGGGAGGTACCCTTTGGTACGGGGTAAGTACCCAGCTAAATCCTTCCATTGGAAGGAGCACTGGAGTGGGCCATTTATCTTATTAGAGGAAATATCCCAAAGAGTTGTGTCAGGAATAATGGAGGATGTAGAAGCTGAGCTCTCTGCTAGGCTCTCCTCCTCCCCCGCCTCACCACAGTGAGGATGGGCATGCCCCACAAGGAGAGCCTTAGGAAGGATAACTGCTCGCTTAGCCATGCTCTGACATTAATGAGGATCATGTATGGTGGACAGTTCCAAATCTAGTTTCAGAGTCTTGGAGAAAATTGTTTTTGGAGGAAAAAAGGAGAGTCCTAGAGTAAACATCGGTACCTCTGCACTCCTATAGAGATATTTCGGTAGTATTCAAATTGCATATGGTTTAGCCATTTTAGTTTATTGTATTTTTTAAGGATTCAATCAGACTCTGTTGTGAAGAGCTAGGGAGCGGTACATTCAGTTCACTAAGGAGCGAAGAAGGAAAAGTTAGGTGTGGGAGCCATGTGAGGTCTGCCAGAAGCAGATTTTAAGAAGTTTAGATAGTCTTAACAGAGGCATGAGTGAGAACAGAATTACATTTTTCTTCGCGCACTTTTGACAATAAGTTTCCTGTGCTAGCCATAGTGCCAAGGCTAAGGAAGACTCATGAAGATGGAAAGTAGAGTACACCACTAAAGGCACAATTTGTTTCCAGGTCTCCTGTTACACCAGAAAAACAAACAAACAAACAAACAAATCAAGATGCCTAAGTTTCTCCCATAGATAATCCAAAATTGTATTCCCTGTAACAAAAAATATTATGTAGAATGATGTGAAATCCTTGAATTAATAAATTCAGAAGCTCTCACCATGTTAATGTAGCAATTAGACAAATAAGGATAATGTGCTTAATTTATACAAAGTACATTTGTTGTTTTTTTTTCCTCAAAGTTCAGAAATAAATTTTATTGGGAGCTGCATTGAAAACTCTCATGACATCTGGAATATGGAGATCTAATTGCTGATTCAATGGCATTGCGAACACGCAAACATATTTCCTTGGTGAAATGTCAAAAAGGCAGCAATCAAAATGAAGCGTTTAAGCATTAAAATGAAGAAATGATGACTGGGTTGATTTGTAAACATTTATCTCCAAGCTGACTTTATGAAAAAGAAGGAATAAGTTTAGGAACATGATGGCAAATTTGCACATTCTAAGTCCTCCTATCGCGAGGTTGCGGAAATCTCAAGATGCATGGTGGGCTCAATCAAAATGTGCATTTCCCTAAATCCTGATAACCCCACTTGGCTCTGTACGTAGGGTTTACTGCACTTCACGGAGCAGCAGGGGGTTGCCAGGAGATTAGGGAAGGAATAGGCTTCTACGGCATCCCCAGTTCAGTGATTCTGAGACAGAACATTTCTCTACCTTGCAAATAATTACTTGTCCATGTGTTTTGGAGCCCTTGTCCTGTGCTGTTGGTTGGTGACAGTATTTACTTTCACTGGTGTTCTTGAGGAAGTGAGGAGCCTCTGGTTCTGGCCGCATCAAACTTCAGCCGGACCGGGAAACCCCGTAGCTTCTTGTCCCCGAGCACCCGTGTTTGTTCTCTCTGACTGTGTTCTGAAGAGGCGGGTATGATTTCAGGATGCATCTCAAGTTTATCCTCCTTCTGGTAGAAGAAGCACCTACCTACTGTTCACTGGGGACGTGAACTCTAAGCCAAAATGTGCCGAGCCACCGCACAGAGAAGGCAAATAAACTCGTTGCTAAAAGAATGTAGCTTTGCTTGTAAAACCTGCACTTCCTAGAGAAAGTGGCCCAGAAAGAAGTTTCTAATGAAAGCCAGGGGATTGTCACATCTACGGAATTCCGCATCTAAGGGAGCGGCTCACACTTACCGCAGCCACTCCATGAATAACCTCCCCCAGACGCATGTACTTTTAGAGTCTCGGATTATGCCAGTCATACCCAATAGAACCCCTCTGACGGGGTCCGAGAAGGAGCTAGTCACCTGCTGACGGAGCCACACCATCTTCCCTGAAGGCCCTGCCTGTGTTGTGCTTGCAAATAACATGTATCCCTGCAGTGTAAATATGTAAGAGTTCATTTTAATAAAAAAGTAAGCCCTAAAATAAGATAAAACCCATGACTAGACTTGCATTGGAAGATTTAGAGTCTATTCATCTGCTGGTTTTTGGTATAAATATTCATTGGTTTGGAGCTCTCAGGTGCTGGAACTTTTAATCTGCATTCAGATGGAGGTGATTTAATCAGGGAGTTCATAAAAGTCAGCAACTCCCCCCGCCTCATCCCCCCACCACCAAGAGTGAGAAAACAGAGTAACAGGTAGAATGAAGAGTGCCAGAGCTTCAAAATAACCCAGCACGCTAGACTGTACGGCTGGGGTGGGTAAGTAAACACCAAATGCCATTTTGTACCATGATATCGATATTCTATTAAAAACATATCTTTTGCTGTTAGACTGAAAAGTCTCAAAAACCTGTCACTCGCCTGCGGTCGTCCGAGATGACTGATTATGGGGAAAGAATCCCATAGCATCTGTTTACCATGTACTCACACACACTGGTGGGAGGATTTGAAATGTCAGCAGTAATGCATGCCTGTGTATCAGCAGTCCCAGAGCAACGCTGCCTCGAGGATGGCACCGGGGACTGCTCTAAAGGAGAGAGGTCAAGGGCCGAAGGCACTGGAGGAGTCCTTTGAAAGGATGCTGCTTGTCTGGGGTGGGAAAAATCTGAGCTGCAAATGCTAATACGTGAATACTTTGCGGAGCCTCCTTGTGGGTTTTGAATCCAACTCTAAGTCACAGGAGAGGGGATCAGGACCCTCCTGCTAAGGTCAGAGTGGGGAGAGCTGAAGGTATAGGGGACGCATTTCACATCGGATGCATTTCCCATTAGCAGGCTCTCAGATTTCTCTTGGTAACATAAGCACATATCAAGAGAAGAGAGTCGTTGAGATACAAACGCTGACTAAACAGTGGGATGGTGACAGCATGGTTAGCAGCTGCTGTGTGACGTGAGAATCCTGTGCTATTTAACTACTTAGAGGGGAACACGGCCTATCAGCCCAGCAAAGTCACGGGGACTCCACACAGTCTTCACAATGGACTTGAAAGTGCTATCCCTTATTTCTCAAAACAAAAAGAGTTTGGTCACTGATTTTGATCACGGGTTTTATTTTTTTCTGATATGGTGAAGGCCCAGGAAGGTAATCTGGCAAATTGGTGGTTGGGGGGATGTAGAAGAAAGAATTGACAACAGATTTTGGTTCCGCCACATGCAAGAGTGATGTTGTTCATGTTCAATGCTTAATGTCTCTGCCCCGGTTTCTTCTTTTTCAAAATGAGGGTGATAATAGCATGCCCTAGTGGGGCTGTTGGAGGGATCGGTGAGATTCCTCAGCCCGCAGTAAATGCTCCAGGTGAAGTCAGTGGAAGGCCCATGGGAATTAGTGGAAAACCTGCACTCCGCCATGTTGAACATCAGTGTGGGTTTGTTACTTTCAAGTGTGCGTGAGAATCACACCATGCTGTCCAGAGAGTTTTGCCCTAATGATTCGGTGGCACGATTTGTGATCCACACATCACAGCTACTGGCCTCTGCGTGTATCACCAGGGGTGTGTTTATGTACAGAGCGGCTCTCCCTCAAGAGCTTACAAGAGTCAGCTTCCTTTCTGATCTCACTTGGAGCATTAATTGCCTTATTAAACGCCTTAAAAAAAAAACCGAACCAAGGTCACTTTCAAAATGCCTCACATACTGGTTCATATTTTAAATTGCGGTGCTTTCACAAATATGATTTTATTTTGTTTGACCAATCCTATAAATTGCATAAGGGAAAACATATAGAATCAAAGTAAGTGGTTTCTTTCCTTTTGTCCAATCTAATTAGTTGGGACAGTATTCAGAAGAATGCTTAAGCTTCTCTCCTTTGCGCCCAGTATAACATTTATCTCTCATAATGTGTGTCCTGTTGCAATATCGTCACTGATGCACACGACAAACCTGTCTTCCCAGCTAGCAGGATTCTACCAGGGCAAGGACCGTGCCTTAGGTAGTGATGCAATATATACTCTCAGAGCAATGCTTGGCACTTCATAGGCACTCATTTATCTTTTATTGGCTGATTATAGGTGTAAGGGTACAGTGGTAATGGAATTAGCGAAGTCAGTTCTCAATGCTTTCAGAGCAACTGGTGGATTACATTTGGGGTGTAAGATATAACCTTGGTACTCAGATTAAAACCACTTTCTTTTTTATTGAATTTACTGTGGTGACATTGGTTAATAAAATTATATGTTTCAGGTGTACAATCCTATAATACATCATCTGCATATTGCATTGTGTTCACTACCCCAAGTCAAATCTCCTTCTATCAGCATTTATTCTCTCTATCCCTCTTCTAACTCCTCCCATCCCCCATTTCTCTTTGGTAATCTCTATACATTGTCTGTGTCTATGAGTTTTCTATGTTTGTTTTGCTTAATCCTTCACCTTTTTCACCTAACCTCACACCCATCTCCCCTCTGTCAGCTGTCAGTCTGTTCTCTGTCTCTGAGGCTATTAAAACCACTTTTAACACTTTCTCAGATTCTAAGTTTTTCCTCTGCTCATTCAACAAATATGATTCCCCCAAGCCCTGTATGCCTAGCACTGTGCTGAGTTCTGAAGATAGACATGATCCTTGGGTGCAGCTGAGGAAGGTAGACATCAGTTAAAATAAGTGCAGTGAAATAGAAGTGGGGTTGTGAGGGGACCGAGACCAGGAATTGGTCAGTTCCATCAGAAAGAGAAGCACTTCCTACAGGAAGTGAGTGGGGAAAATCTCAGTAGGTTTGCTGGGTGAAGAATGATCAGGGGAGAGTATTCAGGCTGAGTGAATAAAGTGCAGACACATAGCTCAGCAGGCTGGGTCTGGGTGTAGGAGTAGGTTGGGTGCTTGAGAGATGAGCCTTGGAGACAGGGGTGGGGCTAAAGAGGTTGGACTATCTTGCAGGTAGTAAGTGGTTGATGATGGGCAGTAGGTTGTGGCACGAGTTGACTTTCAATTATAGAAGCATCGAATGTTAGAGCTGGATGTGGATTTAGAATAAATATATTATAATTTATTCTAAATAAATCGATTCTAAATCCACTTATTTTACAGATGATGAAATTCAGGTTCAGAGATGTGAAGTAATTTGGAAGTGATGATCCTGATAGAAAGTCTGAGGGCATTTCTTGGGGGACAGTATGTGGTCAAAATAGGGTCTGATCATCTTATTAATTGCATTTGATTGAACAAGTCACTTAATTTCTCAGAACCTCAGTTTCTCCATTGTTAAAAATGAGATTATCATTTGACTACCATACAGGTGAGTAGGCAGGTATTGTTGTGGGGTTCAGTGAGGCAATGCTTGGAAGGACCTTTGAGAACCTGATGTGCTGGAGAAATGTGAATGTTGTTTGTCAAAAATCTGATCTTTGGCCTCAGATTGGTTGGGTTTGAACTTTTGCTCCTCCACTTTCTAACAGAACAATTCCAGGCAAGCAGCATACCATTTCATTTCTCAGTTATATGTGGAGATAATAATAGTACCTACCTCACTGGTTGTTATAAATGTTATTATTTTAGTTATTACTAGCATTAAATGTTAATGCATGCAAAGTCCAGTCCCCTGTACATTGCAAGCTCTTAACAAATGCTACCCATTATTAATTTATTTTAATTATCATCAGTCTACAATTCTTTTCAATATACCATGCTATTTTTCTTTGACCCCAAGACAGCTTTAAAGCCATAGAGATCTTGGAATTAATCAGATGTATATTCTAGATGTTACAATGATCAGCCATTTGCTAGGTGACAACATGGTGACTTTGGCTGTTCCGTCCTAATCCCATGGAAAGTCAGGAACCATCGGTAGATCTTTACCAAGAAGTTCATGGAGGCATTTGGTTCCAACTCAAGGGTTATCTAAGGTCACCTTCCCTCGCCCTTGGTCCTTGTTGTGTAGAGTTGAAATGGGGAAGATTAAATCTTCTACCGGCTACCCATTAGCACTACTTTAGATGCAGTTTTGTTACACACACACAGACTTCAAATGACTAGAATATCCAATAGGTTCAGTTTAACCTTAATACAAAATATAGAAGTTCTTAAAATATGGATTCACCTTTCAAATTGTTGCCATACTTACATGATACATTTCTGTCATTTAATGTCCTATTGAAGTAGTCTACTCCTCTGGTGAAGTAGTCTGGGTTGCCTGCTTCTTAGAGGGTGAAGAGCATTTTCTCATTTTCTGCAGTCATTTGCTGGGAGACGCTTCATTGGTTATTAATGGGGATGCTACTTCATTCTACCCCAAATTTATCAGCCTTTTTTCAGATCATGGGTGATGAGTCAAGTCCTGTTTGGAGCATCAAGCTATCATGTAGGCCCTTCCCTAGCCAGGCTAAAGTGGTTTTTAAGAAAGGATGGGATATAGAAATGTTTGTCTTTCTAATTTCTATAAATCTGACATAATCATACTAAAGAAATATTTAAAAATAAAGGTAGAAATCACCTGTATGTTGGCCTATTTCCTTCCTATCATTGTCCACACACACATATGAATACAATGTGATAGGCTGGGCAGTTGATTTTAGCTCTGGTGGCTGACATCAGCTTTTATTTTTTCTTTTACTGACATGCAACTTCTCAGGACTGGATCCATGATTCACCCTTGCAACCAAATAACAACAACAACAACAAGAACAACAACAGTAATAATAATAACCACCACCACAACACGTAATTTATTTAATACTTAGTACTTATGAGACACTAGTCCAACAACTTTATACATATATCATTTCATATAATTTTAACAACTACCCATATGAGCTATGTTCTATTATTATCTATGATAAAAAAGAAAAAGAAAAACTGAGTCACAGTGAAGTTAATTGACTCAGAGCTGGTGAGAGATGAAGCCAGGATTTGGACTAGATTCTCAAACACCACACTGGACTTCCAGGTGATGGTGTATTGAGCTTGCATCATAGAGGAGGCTCTGCTGTGTGGACAATGGCCTATATCCTCTGTTTTCAAAAACAAAAAAATTTTTTATTGATTTTAGAGAAGAAGGGAGAGGGGGAGAGAGAGATGTAAACATCAATGACGAAAGAGAATCATTGACTAGCTGCCTCCTGCACACCTCACACTGGGGATTGAGCCTGCAAACCGGGCATGTTCTCTGACTGGGAATTGAACCATGACCTCCTGGTTCATAGGTCAATGCTCAACCACTGAGCCATGCCGGCAACCTATACTCTCTTGACCACCTGTCCTTCCTTTCTATAGGTATGTTTTGGAGGATGCTAAGGGAGATGCAATGAGATGCAGGCACACAATGACTTGGGTAAGAGCAAGTTCAAGAATAGTGTTTAGGATTTGTGTTTGGTCTAAACATTAATTACAGAAATATTATGGGCATGGAAACAACCTTGGAAACTAGTCTTTGTCTGATTTTATTTTGGGGACTCATTTGGTCCATTATGACTTCTTGTTGGTCCTTTATGATTCTTGATAATTGTTGTATTGAAATTCTAGTTGCCAGAGGACCATTTATCCCATCTCCATACTTTTCCTACACAATAAAAATATTTCTAAACAAAGACTTTGATGTGATAGAAAAAATCTTCGAATTGGTTTAAAAAGGCTCCTGATCCCCCAACCCCACCCCAATTTTTATTAGATAAATCTTCTAAGCACAAGGTACATTTGAAACCTTTCAGATATACCTACTGGTGGAGGGTGCCATGGTTAGGAAGTTTCTCAAAGCTAATCATTTTTCAAAGGGAAAAAAATAAAAACAAAAAAAAACCAAAGTAGATTAATAAAAAGGGCATGGTGTTCTTGATGAGGCAGGCAAAATCTCCAGGCATAGCTCATCCTCTCTTTTAATTATCCAGTTCATTTAGTCAGCTGTGATCCAGGACTTCGGGAGGTCATCTGTGGTACAAAAAAAGAGCCATGGCAGCTCTTGACCCACGATTTTGGCTCAGGGATGGAAAACAGCCACTCAGGCTGACTAGTCCTTTTACAAATGGAACCTGAAGGGCAGGGCTCTGGGTGTGATGTGTGGGGCTGAGAAGACCTTCTGATGCCCCGAGCTTTCCTAAAATTCATCATAAAAAAGTAATTATGTATGAGAAATTGGCAGGTCAGCCAGCTTTTGTGATGGCTCATTCACTTGAGCAGACAGAGCTCCAGAATTGAAAGTTACAGGTAATGTACCTGGAACACAGCCCTTGGGAAGTCACACTGGACATCAGCACTGTTGTCAGACCCTGTCCCCCACATTTTCCCACCTCTGCTGTACTACACTGGGCAACGCTGGGCTTCCTGCCATCATGGCGAGGCTGCCTCTGAGACATTATCTTAAGGCATTATCTTAAGGCCAGGAAAACTCACCCACTTTCCACCTCACTATCTCTGATACTCACTTGTTCCAGGATGACTAAAGTATCTATCCCACTCCCAGGTTTCTAATCAGTCTTCTTGAAGGAATATATCCCAATTAAGTGATACATCATTTCACCAACTTGTGACCCCTTTAAAGTATGTTTCATCCAAGGAACTAGAGAAACGATTTATCCCTTGTGTAACTTCAGACTGCAAAAGGGCATTACTAATTAATTAATTACTAATTAATTAATTAAAATTTGAGTCAATTTTCCCACGTAAAAAAATGGTGGTGTCTTTGTATGGTGACAAGCAAAGCCCAGTCAATGGTTTCAATGACTATGGGAGAGTTACTCATTGTCAAATGGTATGCGGCATCTACATAGGGTTGTAGAGGCAGTGCTATCTGCACTGAAGTCTGGTCCTGTTACTTGGAATGGGCAGTTACTATCCTGGGTATATTGCTTAACTGCTCTGTTCAATTGTTTTTCCTCATCTGTAAGGTGATGACTACCTTGGCAAGGTCATTGTGAAGAACAAAGAACAACCTTTATTTTACAGCCAAGGGTTTAAAAAATTACACTTGTGAGTACATCCTCTTCTTGGTTTGGTTTCAGTGTCCTAGAGGCAAGGAGAAGTATTCACTGATTTAGTCAAGGAGCTCCATGACACCTCTCTGTAGAGGTAGGCAGGTCAGATAATGAGCACAACCCTTTACCTCATTTTAAGGAATGAAGGAGCTAGTTGTCCACTGTAGAAATCAGTCGCACTGAATAAATCTAGGGTATAGCGCTCTCTCTCTCTCTCTCTCTCTCTCTCTCTCTCTCTACTCTTCTTATATGAATTTCTACAAAACTTTTCAGCAGCTTTGTGGATTTGATGCCATAATTTGTAAATTGCTGGTCTCTCCTATAGAAATAATTACAAAGAAGGGGGGTTAGGAAGTCAGGACAGAGGAAGAAGGAGTGCTGGAGTAGAGTTTTCCACGGAAGCCTGGTGACTTCATGAAAGTAGACAGGTTGCTGGGCTTGGAGAACTGTTCCCGTGTGAAGGGACGGTATCCAGCCAGGCATCCTTGAAAACAATGCGGATGCTCTAGGGTGTGGGGGGCTCCTCTGGAAGACTCAGAGGCCAGGAGTCCGCAGATCTGTATGACATAATCAGAAAGACAGTACACACATTTGCCTGGAGACCACCTTGGGGAAGGGGACGCAGAGGAAACACCTCTATGTGCTCACTGTCTGTGATGAAAAAAAAAAAAAAAAAGAATTTAGAGGCCTTTTTTTTGGCACTCTAGTGGAGGGAGGACCGGGCAAGTTTCTCCAAAGCCCAGAATGTTAATGGTAAGTGGGATTTGATTATGTGCTCCCCATCCCAACTAATTTAAGATGTGTAAAACACCATTGTCGAACTCTATATAACGGGATCGCTAATTCTGCATGTAGGTTGTGTTGGTCATAAAACATATGCTGAGAGCTTTTCACAGTGTAGTCCTAACCTCAGACTGTCCAACCCAATAATTTTTATGAAGCCTTAAGTTCCCAACTGTGAAATTCAGGCGTTTCCCGGACTAACTGTCATCCCATGTTTTCTTTCATTCAGGGGAGGAGTGTAAAGTGTTTACTCTGAGAAATTGCAAGACCCAGGGAGGTTTGCTAAACTTCTTGTGCTCCATATTTACCATAAATCTGAGACAGTGATATGATCAGCAAGCTTATTTATGTCTGGGCATAAAACATGCATACAATTTAAACAGAGCAGGCTCCCTTCCTAGCATCTCTCATCATAGTTGAATATGACTCTTATAACCATAGTGGTCAATCTCTCCCACCATCAGATATTGATCGGTAATTTAGTTTGCAGTAAATTGTTCACTGGACTAACATTTGCATCTCCTTCCTGAAAAAAAAAAATTGTGTTTCTACCTTCAGCACCCTCTCCAATGTCATTTGAAGACTGTATCTGGCCAGCAAGTGAGGACTCCCTCCTCCTCCTTCCCCCTTGGGCTTCCTAGGGAACGAGTCACTTCCGGCAAAGATGCGCAGCTCAGGGTTTTGATGCTGCTCTGAAGTGACACCCAGATGGCAGGTCAGGGCTGTCAAAGTAAGGTGTCTGTTGGCATCAGTAGGATGACTCCTCAGGAAGTGAGAACTTTAAAAATGTATGATGAGTACCACTGAATTAGACAGATGGGCTGATTTGTGTTATTCCTAAAATAACTGGCAAGTAGGTGTTTATCTCCTTTTCCAACAGGACGAAATTGCTTTTGCAGTGATTCATTTGTGATCCCAGCTAAGCTGTACTATTAATTTACTTTACTTCTGACTAGTGTGTTTGCCTCCGTATTTATTGTGTTTTCCATCAGTATTGTCAGACAGAGGTGCTGCTATGACACCTCGACATTTGCATTTAGATTATGGCGCTCTGAGTTAGCATTGTCAGATGGTGTATACAGGTCCGGCGTGGCTATTGAAGGTGTATTCATGGCCACTTCGGACATCTTCCCTCCAGCTAGTTCCTGCCTTCACCTTCTCCCCATTCCCATCACCTATTCTGGACACACTGTTGCTTGAGTGATTTTTTTTAACATGCAAATTTGATTCTGTCCCAGCTCCATTTTTTTTTTTTTTAAGCAAACCCAGATTTCTGAGGGATCAGGCTTAGTAAAGGTTTAGGTGTGATGAGGCTTCTGGTGACAGTGCAATTCCAGCTAATGGGAAAGTCAGCACAGCTGGGTAAGGAAAGTCGATCATCCAGGTTTATGCAGATGCCTTGATTTTGAAAACTTTTCATAGACCAAACAAATCGCAACTGAGTACAGCCTGACTCTGCATCCCTGTCTTACAGTTTCGTTCTGGTCTCCCACTGGACTTCAAGATAATGTCCAAACTCTTTAGCCTGGAATACGCAACTCAATAATCAAGCTTTGTTTCCATGCTTACATAGATATTGTTTACATTGCATGTCATTCCCATTAGTTTCTATGCTATCCACACTGAACCAACTGCGGTAAGACCTTCCATAAGACAATGAGTTGGGTTCCAAAATGTTAACTGTGTAGAATGAGAGGGTCGGGGCATTGGCTGTGAAATGGATGAGATGACTGGGGCGAGCCTTTGCATCTATGCATCTGGGTTTCAGAGATCTTGCTGCAAGATCCAAATCCATCTCATTCCCATCTGTACTTTGGTACCCTATGGAGCCTGAGCTCTTCTCTGGCTTAGTTCTTGATCAGAACCCTTCTGGTTGGCTAGGACATTCGGGATAGCAGAGTGATATCAGGATTCCCTAGGTAGTTGTCATCTGTTTGGTTGGCCCACTCTTAGAACAATTGAGGTGAGACAATACTTGGTATGTGGGGCCCATTGCCAGCCTTCCTTTGTGTGTGTGAATACCAAGTGCGTGTTGCAAGTGTGCACACACTCTGGTGGACACCAACACACGTGCACACACAGATAGTGAACTTCAGCTGTTCCGCATTTGAGAACAGGGGCTGGATGGAGAGCAGAAGCTGATTCTTAATTATGTCCAAATTCACATTATTGCCCGACACAGCATCCTGGGGTCTTCCTGTGGCTGTAGTTCCTCCAAGGTCAGCATAAGCTATGTGTCGCCCCCGGGCTGTTGTGAGCATTACTCGCTCTGGTGGTTCACCCTGGTGAACTCCTCTTGATTGTTAGGATTCTGTTTCTATCTAACCACCTCCTTGATGGCATCTCCCTGCCCCTATGAGGACTCAGGCACTGCCTCTTCAGAATTCTTGGTACCTTGAAACAACTTACCGTGTCTCTGTAATTGTTTCAGTCCACTCTGGGTCCCAGACCGGCCCTGGGCTGCTCAGGGACAGGGAGCATGCTCTCAATACCCTTTTCTTTTCCTAGTACCTTGTGGTACCCAGCAAGTGCTCATTAAATGTCGAACAGCTGAAAGAATGGGGGGAAAATGTAGCCACATGGCTGCAGAAAAGATTGCCAAGTAAGAATAAAGCAATTTGTTTGGAAAAAAAGATATACATTGATATATTACATATAATATATCATGGAATTGTGTGTGTGTGTGTGTGTGTTGGCTCCTACAGAGGAGCTAAGAAGTTAAAATTATCTTGCCTTTTTCTACCCCCCCCCCACCAGAAATTATTCTGTGTTTTAGTTTTGCTCTAAGCTTCCTGGACCAGAACAAAGGTCTCCAGAAGTGAAGCCTTTTTGCTGCTTCCTGGCTTGGCCCAAAGTCCGATGCCACAGAAAGGAACCTCACAAATAGGCCTGCTCTTGCCAGGTTGCCAGCCAAATTGAGGAGACTTGATACGCTCGTTGAACTTCTAAGCACCCTGTGGCACCGAACCCAAACTCTGCCTTCCTTTTCCCGCCTCCCCATCTGAGCATTAAGGTTCTCCAGCTCATTTCCTGCTCCCTCAACCTTCCCAGCCCCTTTGAGTCAGTGTCAGTGACATGCTCTTCGCAGTCACCTGGAAGCTTGAGTCTTGCTAAAACGAGGTTCTCGGGAACAAAGGGAACTCAAGTTCAGGGTTAAGATGCTAAAATGAGATTGTTCTCCTCTGGCAGTAAATTGGTATGCCACTCTCTCCACTGCCGCAGATAAAATTAACCATGCGTTGAAATCATTGCAATAGGCAGTGTCATCAAAGCTTATTTGTAATGAAAATATGATGTTTCAAACCTAAACTCAGGAGTATAATGAATGTAGGACCATATGTTCCCCTCCCACGTAGGGCTGCAGAGAGGAGATGCTGTTTAAAATATAGAGCTGTGGATGGGGCTCATGTTTTCTCTGCATTCCTTGCCCCTTGTTGACAGTAGGTGGTCCAGAAATGGGGGTGGCAGGAGGGGGGAGCGCAGATCACAGGTGCCCAGGCCTGACAGGAATGGCTCCTGGGTCGGAAGTCTTGCCGGTGGGGTCTGTGGCGTGATTGGCTTCTCTCCTCATCTTAGTTTTTAGCAATCCCTCTGGTCGCTGCTTTGCCCCTGGCAGTTGGGCTTAGGCACCTCTTGTATTGGGGAGCAGAAGGGACTGGTAGGTCAACTCTGGTGAGTATGACCCCTGAGACATGATCAGGCTCAGAGGATCGTGAGGGCACGGCTGGATGCTGTCCTAACTTCTTTGAAACCCCATGATGGAGGAAGAAGGCTTCACTTCAATAGCCAGAAGCCCATGTTCTTTGTCCAGGCTCTCTGAAGGGCAGAACACTGTCATAGGGCCATGAACCCAGGTGCTTGGCCTTCCGATGAAGCCACATGGATGTCCCAGATATGTAACTCTGAGTCCTCACAACCCTGACCTATCCTTGTTTTTCCAATGAGGAGACTGGGGACCGGACAGGATAAGTAGCCTGATGGAATGATGACCAGAAACCTGCATTATTTCATGCTTGTTACTGCTGGAGAGAGTAAAGCAGAAGAATCTAATTACCTGGTGTGAATTCTGGCTTTGCCATGTAATAGCTATAAAACCTTGGGCGAGTTACTTATTCTGAGTCTTGAGTGTCTCATCTTTAAAATGGGAGCAATGCTGATCTCAAAATTTTTTATGGGGATTAAATGAGAGATAGCAATGAATGGACAGGAACTGGTGCATAGTAAGTGCTTAATAAAACTTGGTTAGAAATATTATGCTGTTGCCAGAGTTTGTGGAGTGGCTCTCTGTCTGCTGTGTCTGATCCGTGTCTGCCCACATCCCTGCTGCCCAGCTTGGTGAGTGGTGTTAAATATCTTCTTTAAGAGAGAGTGTGTGTGTTTAAATATTAAATGAGATAATATATGTAATATTCTTGGTACAAAGTGAGTGTTCTCTACCTGTGAGATTCCCCCCCTCTCCTATCCTCAGCTGCCTTCCTACAGTACTGACATTGTGCAGTTTCATCTGTCCCAGGTATTCTTATAACCCAAGGAGGGGACTTGAGAAGCCCAGAAGAGAGTTGAAGACTCAAGGAGTATGTTTCTGAGGGAGGAACTTCAGGCCCCTTTAACAGGCATACAGTGGCTCTGGATGTGTGAAGAGGGGGTGGGTTTCTGCGGGATTGAGTGGCCTAGGATGACCCCTGTAAGCATTCTCATTTCCTCACCTCATCACAGACACATGACAGTGGATAAAAGCATCCATGTCTCCCCTTCTTCTTCTCCCCACTAGAACATAGTTCATATTATCTCAATTAAAATTCTCTGACCGGTGGCTACTATTTTCTTTGCCAGGTACGTACCCTACATTCCCATAGAATTGGTCAGGCCTTTAGCACTGGGTTCAGCCTGTTGGAGTATTGAGACAGGAGATGGGGAGCTCCCTGAGTGCTATCTCGATCACCTGACAGTTGGTCAGGGGCCACAGAGATGCATCTCTTCCTCCCTTCAGTGTTTACAATAGAAAAGTTGGCAGGCTGGCAGGCACGTTCCTGCCTTCCAAGCTCGAGGCTTTCAGGCCTAGTAAACAGTTACTTTTGGGGCATCATTCTGACTGTGTGTGTGAGAGAGAGAGAGAGAAAGAGGGAGGAAGGGAGGGAGGGAGAGAGGGAGGAAGGGAGGGAGAG
>PVJC01013350.1:0-38166 GCA_004026665.1 Murina feae | reverse complement strand
CGGAGCTGAGCTGAGGGGCGCAGCTTCACTTTCGCTTCTGCCGCAATGGAAAGGGCTGTTTACTCAGGTCCGGGAGTGGCGGCCGCCATGTTGGCTGGGCTAATTTGCATACAGCCGCTCTGATTGGCTGGTGGGCGTGGCTTACCCTGTCTCGGAGAAACGGTTAATTTTAATATTTCGCTTTTATTAGTTTAGATGGCCTTTTTAAATACCATATGTCATTTTACAGTTTTTTTTTGGTTAGTATAGCTGATTTTTGTTGTTGTTAATCCTTAGGGGGGGGGGGATATTTTTCCATTGACTTTTAGAGAGAATGGAAGGGAGGGGAAGAAATAGAAACATTGATTGGTTGTCTCCCACATGCATCCTGACCAGGGCTCAGGATTGAGCCTGCAATGGCATATATGCTCTTGCGCAGAATTGAACCTGGGATCCTTCAGGCCGTGGGCCGCCAAACTGGCTAGGGCTAATTGATTTTTGTATATGGAATGTGGCTTGCAGCCTTGCTTATAAATGCATTATAGTTTATTTTCTAAATTCCTTTGAATTTTCTACATACACAATCTTGTCATCTGCAAATGCAGTTTTATTTCTTCCTTATCAATCTTTTTCTTTTTTGTCTTAATTCATTGGCTCAATTAGCTGTAATGTTTTGCATTTTTTTATTTATTTATTTTTTATTTCATAAAGTTTTACAAAGATTGGTACATATATCTCTTTTTTCCCCTGCCCTTCCGCCCGCCTCCCCTACCCCCCAGTGTTTTGTGTCCATTATTTATGCTTAAATGCATGCACCAAAAGTCCCTTGGCTGATCTGTTACCCCCCCTAATGTTCCTGTCCTTGTTGCTGTAATTAGACAGTCTGTTTGCATTTTTACCAGTAATATAAGAAAGGTTCCATTACTCTGCATCCTTACCAGTACTTAGTATTGTCCATTTAAAAAAATTTTTAGCCACTCTTAATAGCTCCTTTTTATTTTCTTATTTTTCTAATGACTAATTTTGGTTAAATGTTTATTCACATATTTTGTCCATTTTTTAGTTGGATTGTTTTGAGTTCTTTACATAGTTGAGATACAAGTCTTATCAGATATATGTATTCTGTACATTATCTCCCAGTCTATTGCTTATGGTGCCTTTTGAAGAACAAAAGTTTTGGATTTTAAATTCAGTGTATTAGCTTTCTTTCTATAATCATGTTTTTGATGTCATGTTTTTGCCAAGGGTCTAAAGATTTTCAAAAAGTTGTAGGTCCCTGATCCAGTTTGAGTTTTTTGTTTCTTTTTTTAATGTTGGCAGTAAAATTCTAAATTCATTTATTTGCATGTGGCTAATTGTTCCAGCATCATTTGTTTAAAGGACTATCTTTCCTCACTGAATTGTTTTGGCATCTTTGCTGAAAATCAATTGACCGTAAATATAAAGGTTTATTTCTGGACTCAATTCTGTTCCATTAGTCTGTAGTCTGTTTTTGACTTGATTATTGTAGCTTATAGTAAATTGGAAAATGAATCCTTCCTCCATATTCTTTTCAGAATTGTTTTGCATGAATTTTAGGTTCAATTTATCAGTTTCTACACAAACACTTGCTGGGATTTTGATAGGGATTGCATTGAATCTATAGACCAGTTTGGGGAGGATTGTTATGTTAATGACGTTGAATCTTACAATCCATGAACATGGAAGTTTTCTATTAAAGTAGTATGCTTTTGTACATACCTAAAATTTATATCTGCTCATGTATAAAGAAATATTGAAAAATAAAGGGTAATATAGTATGGGTTATGTAAACAAATATATTTACTTTATTGTTAAAATATTTCTCCACTAGCAAACAGCGAATCACCATTTGAGGCTGAGGAACGCTCTTCTGAGTTCTCAGCTACACCCCCTTTGCTTTCTGTTTTCAGATACTGGCGAGCAGGTTCTCGTGGATGTAGAAACCAAGAGCAATAAAGAGATTATGGAGCACATCAAAAAGATCCTGGGGAAGACTGAGTGAGTTGCTGGGGTTGACCTGGAGGGGAGCAGAGGTCTTAGCCCAGAGATTCTGAGAGAGAGGAAAAGGATGGAGTGTCGAGAGGGCAGGTTCTCTGATTGAGCCAGACACTCATCAGAGTGTGGGCTGGAGAGTCCATCCATCTGACTTGGCTGCTCACCAGATGTGTAAGTATTCGTCCCTCCTGGTCAGTGGGGAGATGAGATGCAGCTAAAATACTTTCTCTGTGTGGCTGGAAGCATATCCCAGTTTGGAAATAGTGGATGACCAACCCTGGGGTCTGCGTGACACATCCCTTTTCTCTCCATGGAGGAAAGAAGGGAAGGGAGGGAGCCAAATATCTTTGAGAAAGCACCTGGAGGCATTTCCAGGCCCCTTTATTCTGATGGTCTCACTTGTCAGAAATGGGGCTGCCCCTCATCTGTCTGAGGGCTGACTATTCCTGTGCTGGCCAGCGTGAGTATGCTTTCCAAGTGCCTCCTGCCCTGGGCCTGACACTGCTCACACACTGAAGGCCTTCCTTATGGTGAGGGCAGGGATAGGTTTGAGGAGTGAGAAGCATGTTAGGAGACACAGGAAAGCCAAGTCTCCCCAGCTGAGGATGGAGCTCACTCTGAGTTCTGTGCTTCACAGCGGCTCAGAGCACTGTTGCCAACATCTTGTTGCTGTCTGTGCTCTTTGGCAGGGAAACCCTCAACCAAGAATTAGAGGAGAAAAAGAAGCTTTCTCATCCAGCCCACTTTGGACCTCGAAAGTATTGTCTGCGGGAATGCATCTGTGAGGTGGAAGGGCAGGTGCCCTGCCCGGCCCTGGTGCCCTTACCCAAGGAGATGACAGGGAAGTACAAAGCAACTCTGAAAGCCAGTGCCCAGGACTAAGGCCCCAGACCTGTGGGCTAGGGTTATCTTGGCCACACGGAGATCCTGGTTCTGTCCCCAGAGAGACTCTGCAAATAAAATGCTCCTTAATCATCCAGCAGCATGGTGTGTATCCAGCCTGATAGGCACAAGAGGAAGGCCTGCATGGGAACAGGACTTCGGGATCAGGAAGGTATAGGGCCACAGCCTGTTGACATCTTGGTCTTTTGGCCTTTTCCTTGTCTTCACTTATTTCAACTCCTCTTCCAGACCCTACTCTGAAAATTCAGTTGAGTCTGGTTGGAGCCAGTTGTGGCTGGCAGTGTGGATGTTCCCTCCATTCAGGCTCTCTTTCAAAAATCTCGGGGCAAACCTCTGTGCAGTGCTCACTTTTCAACTAAAGCCAGCTGACCTTTTCCTCCTGAGGGACCTGGCTGTGGAAGCTGCCTCACTTTACCTTCTTGCTTGTTCAGTTCTTGAGTTAAAGTTCAGAAGAAGGTGTGAGGTGTTACTTAGTAGTTCTGCCTAGTAGTCCTTTCCTCCTTAGGACATGGATATTGCTGCTACTTGAGTTTTGCTGGTTTTAGCCCTTAGGAGACGCCGAAGTCCTCTAGGGTCAGTTTAAGAATAGGTTTACTTAATCAAAAGCAAAGGACCAGCTGGACTATAGACCGGTGGAGACACAGACCAGGAGACTTTGACCAGAGGAATGCATGCAAGAAGGTGGGCTTAGAAGAGCAGGTTTAAGGTCCGAGTTCCTCTCTGATGGGAGTTTTGGTCAAGGCCTAACGCTTGCTGTACAATGGGAATAAGGGCATTCATGAGGTAAGTTAGTTATGGGAAATGATGTGAAACTAGAATGTGTGTTTTGTTGTTAATCCTCACCCAAGGATATTTTTTTCCTCACTGATTTTTTAAAAAAATATATTTTATTGATATTTTACAGAGAGGAAGGGAGAGGGATAGAGAGTTAGAAACATCGATGAGAGAGAAACATCGATCAGCTGCCTCCTGCACACCCCCCACCGGGAATGTGCCCGCAACCAAAGTACATGCCCTTGACTGGAATCGAACCTGGGACCCTTGAGTCTGCAGGCCGACGCTCTATCCGCTGAGCCAAACCAGTCAGGGCTCCCCATTGATTTTTGGAGAGGGGGAGAGAGAAACATTGATGTGAGAGAGACACATCGATTGGTTGCCTCCCACATGCTCCCCAACTGGCCGGGTATACAGCCTGCAATGCAGGTCATGCTCTTGAGCAGAATCAAACCCAGGACCTTCACACAGCTGTTACTCTTTCCACTGAGCCAAACTGGCACAGGTAGAATGTGTTTTATTTGAATGTTGGGAGATTATCCCATTAAATTGACACACCTGGTTCTTTTTACATTTGATGCTCTAGTTATGGTTTCCTGTTGTTTTGTAGCAGACCTGTATTCAGGGTGATAGCCTTGGAGGGATTGGGAAGGGTCTAATGTGTAACTGAAATTTCAGTTTTAATTGAAATTCAAAATCTTGATGCCTTCTCCCCATCACCCTTTTGAAGGGTGGCTAGAAAAATCTATCCTCCATTCTAATCCCTAGTTCCAATTCCTACAATGTTTCTAACAGTCCCACCTGGCTGGCTGCGCATGGCCTTCACACCAGCTGACTGGACTTTCTACTGGACCTCCAGGCCTTATCAGAGAGTTTGTTCCTTTTGGTCTGCCTCTTCAGCTGGTGAGACAAAAGGCCTTAGGGAAGTATTCCTTCCCTCCTTGGTCCACAGGGCCCAGGAGGTAGCTAACCAGGATTGCCCCGAACCAAGCTAGTGACCCTTCTTTAGAGAGAGAATAAATGTTCAGTGCCTGATGGGAAAGTACCACCATTACTGTTTTTTCATGGGCTATTTCATAGACAGGAGATAATGATTCATGAAACAAACACGACTAGGGGGCATTATCTCTTTAAACAGTTGTCTAGTAGGAAATGGAAAAGATTTTAAAATTTACAGAAATGGGAGGAAGTTTTTGGAGAAGATTGCTATGAGGATTTTATAATTGATCCAGTTCCTTAATTTTATTCACATAACCAATGTTTGCCAGATGGTTTTCAACCTTGTTCTGCTGAAGTGACTAATTTCCTTTTCCTTTTGAAAGCTATTTGGCTGCCAGTTGGTTCTGCCAAGAATCTTGACTTTGGACCTCGGAATCCTCACCTGTAAAATGAGTCAGATGACTTCTGAAACTTTAATATGTCTACTCTGGTCTGAAGCCTGGCTCTGGGTCTGTGATGGCAGTCTGTGAGTTTTGGCAGCCCAAGCCCTGTTCCAGAAACAAGTCCAGTGGGCGATCACAAAAATGGGGCTAAGTTGCTTTTGGCTAAGGTGAGATGGGAACTACAGGGTTCTGACTACTAGGGTGCTTCCTCACCACCTACTCAGTGTTTAGGTGAGAGCACTCTGGGGACTCCTGGTGGTCAGGCATTATTGTTATTACTATTGTGAGGAAAAAGGATGAACAAAAATGCACATTAGTCTTTAATTAACTTTTAATAGTATAAACCTCATTTAGGTAGTAGTATTAAGCCACAACAATGCCACATTGAAACAGCATTTAATAAAATGCATAAAGCTAATTCATGCACTGCAATACTCTATATACAAACACAACAATGCAAATTCTTCTTCAAGACTGAAGACATTGATTAGATATAAAATTCAATTAAAAAAGAACATGCTATTTTAAATGCCATCACATAAACAAAGCTGATTTCAAGCTACAGCTTCTAACAGGTTTTAAACCTGGAATTAAAATGTAATGGCATAAACAATATTTTCTATATTGAGAAGGGCAAAGGTTACAGAAACCGTCTCAAGGAAATCTAACACCCAAGGTTTCCTTTAATGTCTTTTCAAAGGGCCGGTAATACTTCGCTACATTTTAACAGTTCCAAACTACAGGTAAAAACTATTGTTTGTACTATGAAAAATGTGCAGCTTTTCAGTTATAAAACTAGTTGAACACTGGTTTACAAGATAATTGGGAGGATATAGAAAAATATTCCAGCACTTGAGTTGTACGTGGCAGCAGCATTTGAGTCCATGAATGCTCTTGTTAAAATGACAACTGATTATACTTTCCTAGAGAAAAGCCATTTATTTTCCATGTAAAGTCTACTTCCAAATATTAAGTTTTACCACAACCTGTCAATTGATAAATGTTGCTGAGCATTTTATAGCACTTTTTTTTTCTATTATATATAGTATACATTTTAAAACACCAAAATTATTGGCTTAATCGAAAGTATAGCTGGGCATTAAAAATATGACTTTCCCTTTAAACTATTTTTAGATTGCTGCTAATAGCCCCAAATGAAAAGTTTTAAAGATTCACTTAGAGACTGTCAAGCTTCCATTTGTATTATTCGAATTGGAAAGCTTCCTTCAATAGTGATTGTCATGACAGGCAAGGACATGGGAGAGGTGACAATCACTGCTGGGCGGCCAGTGAAGCAACAGGAGCTTTACATCACAGATGGGGAAGCTGGAGGCTGAATGGCCCAGTCTCACAAAAGGCACTGAGTACTATGGTCTCAATGAAGTGTTTTCAAACATTTCATCAGATTAAAAAACAACCACCACCACCACCTGGGGATTGTGTTTTTTGCTGTCATCCAGTGATCCCTCTGAGCAGGCCAGTTTTCCCTGTGCTTAACAGGTCCGACGATAGCTGGGGCCTGGCTCCTGAGTGCCGTGTTTCAGGTTAAAGCCCAATTTAGGGGGAAAACTCACCAGAATAGAGCTGGACAAGAAAAATTTGGCATCTGTAGCTTTAAGGGCATGCATATCCATATTAAAATGCAATTTTTATCTGAGATTTTAAAATAACTTAGAGACAGTGGATTTCATTTGCATGCTATAGTTGGAGAAGTAATTTAAGATTTGTAACTTATGCCATAAAGTTAGCCATCAACAATTATGCTTATTTTTAAAGAATACTTGGTCGGTTATCCCCCCCTGCCCACTGCATTAGACGGGAATTTGTTTAGCCACAGTGCAGTGGGGACAATTGGGAGCCAGGCCCCATGACACAGACCATTCTGAAATTGATCACATGATGAACCCAGGGAAGGCCTACAGCTTGACCTACCAAGTTCCTTCGTTAGGCCATAAAGAGGTGTGTGACAACCAGGTTAAAGATCCCCACCTAGTTTTTGGACGTTAGGATACTAACTGTCTTCCAGCTTCCTTGCCCTTGTCTCACCCTAGAGAATACATAGCAATCTCATTCTGTTAGGACGTTTCTGTCTGGAACTTTCCCTGGTACAAAGTGAACATTTTGACTTCATGGCCTTCCTCAGCCAGACACACCCAAAGGAAAATAGAGTTAAAATCTTGGCAAATCCATCCTGCTGAGGGATCTTGGAATACCCACATCAATTTACTTTAGTAACTCATCATAGATTCTCTTTAAAACAAGGAGTTTGGATACGTGGCTACATGTCTGTATACATAATATACACCTATGTACACATACACACTATATATATACACTGTACATATATAGAAGATATAAACACATGTACATTCATTTAGTCATACAAGTCGGTAATCTGTACACGCACAATGTGCTGAGGGGAGCTCAGGGCTAGACATACTGTGCCACGCTGGTAGGCACATGGGGAGGTCCAAAGCCCTATGTACAAAAGATCCAAACCCACTCTGTCTTCAATTACAAATTCAAATCAGAGTTGAAACATTTTCAAAGAGCTGCACAATCTAAGGAATGGACATGGGACAAAAGCATGGGTCACCCTTCCTCCTGCTCAGACTTTTCAGGATCTGACGGGCACTGACCTCCCAAGTTAAAGATGAATGTCAGAAGATGACACTTTTCATGACCTGGGCTGAGAAGGGTTCCAATGTCCCACCTATAACTCCATTGCACATAAGGCCATTTCCACTGCAAAGGAGGCCACGTGCTCTGGATGCTAATCTAACCAGGTCACAGTACTTGGATCCAGAGCAAAGGGCTGCTTGTCAGGCAGAGTGCAGGCAAGGAGTGAGACTACTCTGCTGAAAACTACCCGAAAGGATTAGGATGTGATTTTCCCAGAATAAAAGCACTAGATACAGCCAGAGCCCTTCTAATTCTTGGCTCCCTGCCATAGCTGTCTCCCAAATAAGCAAAACTGCTAAGTAAGCTATAGTGTGTTGCTATACATTTGGGAGCATAGAGTAGACATGTCCATTGCTATCACCATGACTGGTGGCAACTGCCTCAAAACAGAGTCCACATTTAATACTGACACTGACAAGCTAGAAAATCCCTCTTGAGGGATATTATATAACACATTTCACAAGTGATTACACCTGAACTTAAATATAAAAACCAAACAAAAAAAGAATCCCAACCACAGAGATTAGACAATAAATAATGTAATCCCCAAGAAACACAAAAATCTCAAATTAGAAAGGCAATAACATACTGCCTTAAAAATACTCTCCAGGAATAACTTGGAAAGTATTTGCATGCGTTAATTTGGTCTTTTCTAAGTCTCTTCCTGTCCTGTTTTTTATTTATAAAGAACTCCACAAATTTCAACTATGCATAACTGTCCAACATTATCTGAGATACCACTGGGAAAGAGCCACAAGCAACTGTGTATGTCTCTTCTCATCTCCCTTAGCCAGTGTAGCCTCCCCCATTGAGGGAGGACTGGCTAAGCCAGCAGAAGGGTATGTGTGGATAACTACATGGCAAAGAATTTAACTCCTACCTTATTTCACTGAGATTCAGCAGGCAGAGGTCTGGTCTACTTCACTAAATCTAGAGTTTGAAAGCCTTGTGAAAGTTGAGCCCAAATATCTGCTTAGGATCCCTTTAAATAATCTTGACTTTGCGCTTCTTTTAACCAATCTGACAAGAGATGGAATAGACCTGTAAAAAGCTTGAAATGATTTGTGGCAGCAACAATTCAGGTTGTGTGGGACCCGATCCTTAAGGAACAGGCCAAGAGGATATGGGAAACTAATGAGGAGTGCACAAACCCCAAAGTGGTCCATTGAAATCAGCCACCACCAGCAAAGGGACTTGAGGAAAAGGACCAGGTTAGAACCAGCAGCTTCCTAATTAAACTTGACTTTTCTCAGGGGCTACCTTGCTAGGGGTATGGCACTTCCCTATCCAAGTGTTCACTGTCCTCCTTCTGGTTATCACCTTCTCTTCCTAACCTATCTAAGCAGTGGGTTTGTCAGGACTGCAGCCTAGGTCTTGGCTAAGCTGCCCCAATATATTAAGGCAACCAGAGGCTAAAAGCCTGATAGATATAGGAATCCACAGGTCCTGCCCTGGGAATGCAGGAGCTGGCCAGTGCAGACCTTTTCACCAACATAGAACTCAGATCTGAAAGATGTAACATAATATGTATTTTCAGGGAGCCATTCTATCATCAGCAAACATGCTTGTATTTAAAAATTAAGAGAATAATAGACAATTAGCTGTGTAAGATGCATGAACATGCTTCAAAATGCCCTCTGCTAAAATCCTTCACAAGCAGAAAGGATACAAACCTGCCTTAACTCCATTGTCTTGGCCAATTTTTGGTCTTAATTTTAAAATTTAAATCACTCAAAGTTAGAAAACCAAACATTTAAGATGGTGACATTATCCTTTCCATCATTTCATAATGGGCACCCTTCACTATTCTCCAAAATTTGCTTCCAAGGTATGAACTGGAAGTGATAAAGGAGTTGAACTCTTCCCACTTAATTCTCACTAATGACTTTCATAAAGTGCTCTAACACTTCAGGTTAAAGCATCCCATTTTGCTGTAAGCCTGTGGCTGGCTTGCCCAACACCCATGCACATCTTGTGCAGTGCCTACTATGATGAAGGCCTGAGCTAGACCAGGGAGTGCCTTGGAGGCAGGGAGTGCCCTGGGATCTTTTTGGATATCTAATCAAAAATTAAGGAAATGCAAGCTTAACCTTACATTGTAGTTGCTTATTCTGATCTACATAAAATGAAAATGCAAAGTACTTGACTCAGTCTTGGACACATCACTTCTCCCCAAGGAAATACTCACTGCCACTCACATCCATGGGAATTTATGGGTGCACTTCTCTAGATAGAACTTCCTTATAACCATATTCTGCTCTTGTATATGATGGTTGCTATAATTTATGAGAAAGGAGATAAGTGGGAATTAAGGGTTATTTTTTAAGGAGCAGGCAGCCTGCTTTTGCATCCATCACCTAAATGCTCCAGGGTTTCTGCTGGCACACACCTCGGGGAATCAAAGTGCACAGTGGGCCAGTGCCATTCAAAAACTTGCCAACAAAGATACTGGGTCTGTAGACATTTTGAAAAACCCTGATATTTAAGGTCATCAGAGAACCCTTCCATTCAGCTTCACTACCACTGCCCTAGCCAGGAAAGCAAGATCCTGTACACATACTCCACCCCTATAGTAGTCCTGAATTACAGGAACACAGGCCCATAGTGGCATTTGGAATAGTAATCCCAGAGAGGAACCCTCATACTCCAGGAAGGCTATGTCCCTCCATCTGAAAACTGCAGCCACCCAGATTGTATTCAGGAAGTACTACTGTCAAGAGTTCAAAATGCTGAATTGAACTTTTTGGTCAGAAAGCTCCATCTGCCATTGTGGAGGTAATTTGGGGATGTTAATTGCTGCAGGAATTGGCAATTAATGTCTAACTCGTTGCAATCCAATTCTGATAATCAGGCACCCCAAGATGCCTGTCAGACCATGACCAGAGACCAGGGACTCTGACAAACATTGGCTCTATGACTGTGCTAGCACACTCCCACTTCCTGCACGATACAGATAAGCCACATTTTCATTTGTTCATAGGAATTTAGTTCATTACCACCAAAGTATGTATACAGTTAGGAATGATGCCTTCTTTTCTTAAACATAAATGATTGTCACCTATACCCTATTGCATTTTCACAGAAATTATTAGCATTTCAGCAAAAGACGTATACTGTTTTCCATTTGCCCTGCACATAGACAAGATGTTGCTAACATTATGTATCAATAAGAAGTGCTTAGAAAGTGCTAATATTATTACCCTGGTAATTAGTAGCTATTAATTCCAAGGACATTTTTAATATATACACACACATACTGTTTTCTTAGGTTCTTTTAGTTTTAATACTAGTCTCTGACATTATAAAACTTTGTTTTTTGCCCTTTGAGAATTTCTAAATACAAACTGAGTTAAAAGATTGTTCCAAAATTGGTTGCTTCATCAAAAGGCATTAAAACATTTCTTATGGCAGGAAAGGATCCTACTAGTCTTGTAGTTGCTATTGCCTGGGGTTAACAGATATGAAGGAACCAGGTAGGAAATGATAGACATATTGGAAATATTTGCACATACCAAAATATTACTACTCCCATTTTCTTTTTCTCTGAGCGGTCCCGGCAGGCCAGTTTGCTCCTCAGCAGGTGTGTGGTGTGCACTATAGATTGGCTCCGGTGATCTGGCCATTGTACTCTGCCGTCTCCATCTTGAGGATGTAAGGAATTATGCTGTCTATCGAAACATTGCCAATGAGACCAGTAAAAAAAAGTTCTTCTGTTATGTTGGAGCTCATCAGCCTGAGTGCTGGCAGGCGGACAAGAATCCGGGCCAATCTGTAAGGAGGAGGGTCATTAGAGAAAGGAGGGTTCACTTCCCTTCAGACTTCATGCTGGACAGGCTCTCAGGGGCCCTTATCGACTCAAAATTGAACCTAACAACAGATCTATCAACTATCCACCTCTTTTTCTGATTTTAGCAGTTCCTCTTCTAGGAGTTCATGAGAAAAAAAGTTTAAAAAGTGCAAAGATGTATGTACACATTATGTTCCCTTCATTGTTTGGTGGGGGTGGAACTCTATCCCCAACCAAAAGAAAAATGTGGAAATCAATAGAGGACAGGTTAAAAAAATACGTTGTCTTCATATAACGGATCAAGAACATACTCATTAAAAAGGGTAATAAAGCCCTAACTGATTTGGCTCAATGGATAGAGCGTTGGCCTGTGGACTGAAGGGTCCCAGGTTCGATTCTGGCCAAGGGCACATGTCTGGGTTGCGGGTTTGATCCCCAGTGGGGAACGTGCAGGAGGCAGCCAATCAATTCTCTCATCATTGATGTTTCTATCGCTCCCCTCTCCCTTCCTTTCTGAAATATATATTAAAAACAAAAAACAAACAAAAGAAATCTTTAAAAAAAATTTAAAAAGGGTAATAAAGATCCATAGCCCGGCCAGCATGGCTCAGTGGTTGAGCGTCAATCTAAGAACATTCCTGGTCAGGGCATATGCCTGGGTTACAGGCTTGATCCCCCATGTGTTGTGTGCAGGAGGCAGCCAATCAATGATTCTCATCACTGATGTTTCTCTCTCCCCCTCTTCTTTCCTCTCTGAAATTGATACACACACACACACACACATATGTATAAAAGACTCATATTCATTTATACGAAGACTATGACATGGAGTTGAATAAAAACTCAAAAGGAGGTTGTGAAGCAGCAAGTACAGCACAGTTGCACTTGTATTTGTGTGCATATGTGTAAATGGTACTCAGGAGGATATGTATCAGGAATACTAACGGTTAGCCTCTGGATATTAGGATTTAGAGTGGTCTTACATATTAAAACTTTTCCTATATTGCCCTAATTTCCAGTATTTAGCATTATAATCTCTCTCTATAAATGCCTAAGCAACTGTCTGACCAATAGCTATGACGTGCACTGACCACCAGGGGGCAGACGCTCAATGTAGGAGCTGCTGAGCTGTGGTGACTTGGCAGCTGCAATTCTTGGGTGAAACACCCGGAACCAGAGAGGAGGGAGCCCAATTCTGGTTGTCACCCGAGAACCGCCCTCTCGCCATCGGGACCTCTCTGGGTATGTTGAAGAGCTGGTTTTAGCCCAATCCCCGCAGGCCAGGCTGAGGGACCCCGTGCACTGGGTCTCTAGTTTAAAATAAAACATTAAAATTGTTTTTCTTTTGAAGAAAGCCTGGATGGGAGGGCACACCATGACTTTGTTATGGGGCCTTGGGCCACTGTCTAAAGTCACTCTATAGCCACTGTACAAGGTCTGGAAAAAACCTACATACTCATCAGCAGGAAATGTTAAATTACAGCATTTCCTCAGCCTTGGAAAATTATGAAGAATATGTATACTCATTGAATATTAAATTTTAAAAAATGGTTACCAAACCTTACTTTATATCTTATGATTCCGATTACACATACATACAAAACATCTGGAAGTAAATATATAAAATGTTTAAATCTAGACAGTGGTATTTACAGAGTGTAAAAAAAAAAGTCCTTTTGCCTTTTAGAATGTTCTAATCTTTTCCTACAGTGAACATGCTTTTTGTGTGTGTTTTTTAAATAGCTTTATTAACTATTCAAATACTTTCCCCTTACAATGAAATTTCCACCGAGAGGATATTCCATTTTATGTTTTTGTTTTTTTTAAAGGGAAAAGACATTCATATTATGAAAGTAGCATTCCAGGACCATCATCCATTCAGCATTGCGAGTCTTGCAAGGCACACAAAGGTGTAAAGGGACACCACCACAGACCTGGAGAGGCTGACCAGCTGCAAGGTGTCAGGAAGTTAGCAAAGGCAAATCAAAGAGGACTTCCTAAAGCATGCCATATCTCAACTGGGCTTTAAGATTAAGAGGCTGGCTAAAATGTCTACCAGCAGAGATGCAAAGAATGGAGAGGAATGAGAGGGTATTTCAGGAGGAAAAGATGGTATGAGAAAATGGATAAGGATGGAAAAATTACAAAGTGAATGTATAAACAGAGTATAAAGCATTCTACTAGGGCTGTTTCTTTGGGATATGTCTTTGAGTGGGTTTCTGAATTCTATGAGAAAACCTCCCTTATCTCACTTTTAGTCCCAAATCACCTGGCTACCCTTCTCCTTCTGGGTCCCTGACTGGACAAGGAGTGATTCAGGATTTTTTTAGAACATTTACTTTCAAAGACCAGAAAGTTGCTATTGTCACGGTAATACTACATGCTGTGGCTTTGCCAGTAGTTCCCAGAGGGGCATTTTCAGCTGCTTCTGGTTGTAGGCACTGTGTGGGAGTAGGCTCGTGGTCTCTTTGGGGGACATTTTGCCTTCATGCCTGGCTGGATGTGTAAGTTCTGAGTATGGGTGCATTACTTGACAGTCCCAGTCTATGTGTATTGAGGCTCAAGATAATTCTAGATTCATGGTGAGGTCTTCATTGATCCCAGTAGAAAATGGATTCTGCTTTGGCAAAAGCTGCCGGTGGGCCACAGAGGTGTGCCTAAAGCAGAGGTAGACTCTGCCAGTAGGGCCAGCCATAGGTCTCCCCGCAACCCCCCAATCACAGAGAAATTTCACCCTTTATCCATGAGTGAAATAAATTACTATTTTACACAACCTGCTCATTGCTTTACAGGGGTCAGGTTTGGTTTCAGTTAATGAAAACTTTTCTTTCAAGTCATCTAGCATTGCCTCTTGAGTGCCTGAGGACCAGAGCTTCCAACTGTTCTGGACAAGGAGTGTCTCCAGAAGGACTCATGCCTCATGCATGTCAGCTCCAGAAAAGACCACAGAGCATTGACTCCAACCCCCAAATTACAGAGGAGCAACCCAAGGTCCTGACACTATTACCCAAGCAAACAATGGGATGGCCTGATAGCTTGACCCTCCCTGCCTGGCACTTTCCACACTCCATTACCACCTATAAAATGCAAGAATTAAGGTGTGATGAAATGGAGGTTTTACCAGCTGCTAGAAATAGGAAGGCTAACATAATTTATATTTGCAACTACAGATCCGGCTGCATTCCTCCACTCTGAGCAAGAGTATGAGCCTGTGCGTCTCACCGGTAGGTGTCTTCCGAGTAGGTTTTCTGGACATAGTCCTGCAACTCCATCTGTGCCTTTTCTTGGAACTTTTCAATTTGGCTTGTGCTAGTCAAACCTGGATGATCTGAAAAGAGAAAAGTGCCCCCAAATTGCCCTCTGTATTTGGAAAGCCTCACAGATTGCTTAGAAATTATTTTTAATCAAACTTCTGACTAATTTCTCAAGCACAACAGAATGAACTCTGAAGGCTGATTGGGTTTGGATAGTGTTTAGAACACTGGATTTTCCTATGCTAAGCCAAGACCTGGAGGTATCTCAGCAGCCCCTACTGGTTCTAGATAGTTGACTTTCTACCACTCTAAAAAACACATCAGTTTTAAAACTATCACATGAAATTAGAAATTTATTTTCTAATGTATTTTATTAAATATCTAAAAAATTGTTTTCTAGATATTTAATTACGCAATTTCCCCATTTTCCCTAGCTAGTTTGTTGAATGGAGGGCAGGGAAGGAAGGGAAAAGTTAAGTTGTTTTACCACCCCATCTGTTCAACACAATGGTAAGGACATCAGTCACCCAAGTGACCTCTCAGGAGGCTCTGAGATAGCCTAACAGCCAAGGGGAAATGAGTGAGGCCAGCCCACCTGTTTTACTTTCCACCAACAATTCCTGCTGCCTCTTCTTCACCTGCTGTGACCATACCTTTTCATGTGCCCTGTAGCAACTGCTGCTACTGCCCTCCACAGAGACTATGGGTAAACTTGTGCAGTTTCAATTTATATATGCTAACATAACCTGAAAATTGGCAAAGAGCAAAACAAATAAAAAACAAATCAAAAAGACACAGGATGGTACAACACTATTTTGTATGCCCTTGCCTGGCCGATGGTTTAATTACATTACAGATTAAATCTATTTGGTATATCAAGCCATTTCTTTGGGACTGTAAAGGCAAGAATTAAAAGAATGTATATATTTACCTAAGCTAACAAAGCACACCTATTGTGAGTCACAATCTGGCAGGGCTCTCTACACTGACATCTTCACAACATTCATGTTAACAAACATCATTAGACACAGATGGAAACAGTCATGTGCCACCACTGCATATCTTACCGGGGCTAAAGAGAACTATGGCTTTAAGGTATGCATACTCATAGCCGTCTATATCCAGCTTTGCCATACTGTTACAGAACTCCTGAAGTTTCCAGATGTGCTCCATGACTTGCTTTATCCGGTCGCCAGAAAGTTTATCTGGAAAGCAATATCACAGATCCCCTAAGAAAGGCTGATAAGAACAATAATACAAGGTTCTCTGAGGGGAAAGAGAATAACTTCACGTTTCTGTTTAAAAAATATATATATTTTATTTGATTTCAGAGAGGAAGGGAGACGGGGAGAGAAAATCAATGATGAGAATCATTGATTGGCTGCCTCCTGCACACCCCTACTGGGGATCAAGCCCACAATCAGAGGATGTGCTCTTGACCGGAACTGAACCCGGGACACTTCAGTGCACAGGCTGATGCTTATCCACCAAACCAAATCAGCTAGGGCTAACTTCATGTTTTAATTAAAAACTAGTTATCTCAAAATGGTCAAGAGCTTCATTTTCCAGTTGAAGGTGAAATGACAACAGGTATCCCAATTCTACTCTGTTATATATTTTGCTTCAATAATGAACCCCTGGACTTGAAGTTCTCCCTGGCCCAACCCTAGGCAGCACCTTCGGCATATAGTATAAATTGGTAATTCCTTTTATTCTGTGCTTAAGACCCATTTGTGTGTTCTTATCAATGGTTAGGTTTTTTTAAGTGTCTGCAGGCATTTAATAAATATTTACCAACCTAAAATGTTGGCGTTTTTACTTGTCAAAACAATTCTATATGTTATCTGACTTAATCCTCATGACATTTTGCTAAGGAATATCGGCATTATACTCAGTTAAAAAAAAAAGAACGAAAAGTTCATTTGTAAACAGATCTAACTTAAATTCAATAAAATATTATAGGGTTTTAAAAAAATCAACCTTTTTATAACTATTTCAAAGGATTAACTACAAAAACAAATGTGTGACTAGGTAAAGTCACATTGCTAGATATCAAACACCTAGAATGCTCAGTTACAAGTACAGTTGAATTCCTACTCAGCTGCAAGTGTAGACTGTCAGTGTTAGTCTCGAACCCTGGCTGTGCTCTTCACTGTGTTGAGGACACACAGCATGTGGACAGATTGCACTGGATGTCTCCCAGTTCTGACACACTGGGATCTGTCCATCAAATGTTAGATGGTTGCCACAGATCTTAGAAGAGAGTCATTGTTCATTCACAAAGAACTGGGTGAGGTAACTGTCCTGAAACAGGAGGTTTGCATGACCTAGTTGGTGCCTCAGCTATTTGCTGTTTCATTTGGGGAAAGCCAGGGACCTCACCATATGTAATACAGATAATAGTTTCTACTTTATAGGGTTGTGAAGATATGTGAAATATTACACATGAAAGGGTAATCCGTTAATGAAAATGAAAATATAAGCTGTCATTATTCTGAAAATATCACTACATATCTAAGTAGCAGGAAGTTGTCAACTTTTTTCAATTATCTTCTCCCCTCCTCCTTTCATATTCATTATATGAAAAAAAGGCAATCAGGAAGAAATTTAAATATGCTGACTAGTAAAGTTCCCATGCCTTAAAAGTTAAACCTCCTTCAGCATATGGATGGTGTGGGATACTAAGACTAGCCAATTTGTGATGGTCCAGCCTAGATGGAGACATACTCCCCCACGTCCCTCCCTACCTTCCTGGATGCTGTTCTGCAGGTGGTTGACGATGGCCGCCAGGATAGTGGATAGACTCATGACCTGGGCACACTGGGCCAGACCGAGGGTGAAGAGCTCATTCCAGCAGGCCCGTACCAGACTGGTGTTGCAGTCCTGCCTGGGGACACAGAGGTGAGGGTGGGTGCGGGTGTGAGTTGGCACTTATCCAAACCCCAGCATGCCCCAAACAAGTGGATTCAGCAAGTGTGTGTTGAAGGTCTATGGTATACTCAGGATCATTTTCTAAGGACACCACTGTATAAGAATCTCTAAGTTTCTCTGAGGATAAACTATCCACTCTTTTGAAAAAGATTCTTAGAACTTGTTAGTGCCTCTGTCGTGAGAGGATGCAGCAATTACAGGACTAAGAGCCGAGTGTAGACTCTGGAAGAGACATACCCTACACCTAGGCATAGGAACTGAGGGCCTGCAAACTCTGCAAAGGAGGAGCTGACACTGTAGTAGGGAGGAATTCAGTTTTCACCCCTGCCTTGAGTAATTTACACTTAGGATGACATGGCTGGTGCACTGCAAAACACTATGTCCTTATCTCAGATGCCCCCATATGCAGCATGTCCCTCCTTGTCTCCAGATTTTAGGATGACTCCTATTTCTATTCCACTCCATCCCTAGCTGCTAGTTCTAAGTCCTTAGCACATGGAGGAAGCTTGATAAAGATTTGAGGAACACTGCAACATTAGCATCCATGGTCCCTTGCTACAGGTCCACTGACTATATTTAATAAGAAAAAAATAGGTCATAGGAACAAACTGGAAGGGCCCTCAGAAATCTTCCACACCATTCCTAGAGAGGGCAAAGCCCTCGCTGGAGATATAGAGAAAAAAAGGCCACTTACCCAAGTGCTTGAAAAGCTGGGATTGACCTGGCCCAGTGCATGGAGAGGAAAAGCAGGCGGGATGCAGACTCACAGATGTAGTGCACATTGAGGTACTCTGGCATTGGGCTGGGCATTGTTAGCTGGAGAAAATAAGGTACAGAGCACAGGATGTAACAGAGGGACAGGGGATGGCTTGGTTTGTCAATACAAACCCCTGCTACATTTCAACATCATGGCAGCCAGAGACACCGTCTCAGATGTTGAGGCTTCTGCGTGGACCCATCCTATGATGGAGGACCCCCCCGCCACCATGCCCAGCTTACCAATACCAATACAAATACATACTTTTCAACTCTTGCCTCAAATAAATTATTTGTTCTAAGGCAAATCCACTTTGAGTCATAGGTTAAAGTCTAAATCAAATTGGGAAAAAGGGGTCAAATTGCTGGATTAGAAGACATTTGGTAGGTGGCCTCACAGCAACTGTAAGAAAGAGCTGAGCAGAAACCTAGAAGTAGGAGGAGAATATCCCACCTCCAGAATGTCAGGCCTGGGTTCCACTGTCTAGGAGGAGCTCTACTGCCTTTGAAGCTTGGATCTCACTGGGAATCTGTGTCCTCAGTACTTTGGGCAATTGAAAGTGGAGACCTTACCTTCCTAAGTGACTGGCAAGATCTCTCTAGTAAAGAATGCTGGGGAACAGAAAGACTCACTCTAGAGAACTAGAGATTAAGAGGGCCTTGTGGAAGCTTGGGAGTATCCTATAAAAAGCAGGCCAGTGGAGGAGAGGATGGGGAAGACCTATGAGGGCCTCACAGTACCCATCAAGGATACCAGATACCTACTTTCTATAATTCTGGAGGGTAAATGGTCAGGACCAATGCGTGGGCATGAGGGCTGGCTGCCTGCTGTACTGGAGCCAGGCCATTACCAGAAGGCGGAAGGCAGAGCTGTCAGCTAATCGGTCCTTGCTGGTCAGCCTATCAGGGTTACCTTCAGAGCCAAATGCCACTGTGACTAAAGAATGAATGAAAGTGCTTTGTAATGCGGATGCAGTTCTAGAATATAATATCCCAATCAAACAACACAATATGGAAATGAGCTCACTCCAAGGTTTGATTTTTAAACTGAGACCAGCTTTGGTACAAAGCTCCTCTCCTAGTAGGCTGGGGCCACATGGTTAGGCTTAACACACTCACCTTAAAAGTGACATGAGTATCTGAAAGGAGAGGGCCTTCAACCTCAATGATGGGTGTGGACTGATCTCTGCTGATGACATGGATACTCCCTCCTCCACTGGTGTCTATCCCATCTGCCAGGCTTGGAGGTGAGGAGCTGTCTGTGGTATTAAGTGCTTTAGCTAAGGTATCAAATGCCCTGTGAGCAAAATTGAAGCAAGTATTATAAATCCACAGCTTTTAGGGAAAAATGAACTCTAGCTGAAACATAATTTAGAAAAAAAAATGCATTGGGGAAAGATAATTATATTCTACCTGCTTAGAGCAGGGATAACAATGAAAGCTTCTATGCACTGTTTATACATCATCACCTTTGGCACTAAGCTATGTATTATTATTTTCACATGTAATTTTTATTTTTTACAACTATTCTCCAAAGTAGAATTCTCTCCACTTTATAGGCGTGAAAATCGAGGCTTAGAGATGTTAATTAACTTTCCAAGATTGCCCACAGAGTAAGTGGTAGAACCAGATCCTATCTCCTTTCCATTGGATCAGGTCTAAATTTTGCTATCAGACCACAAGTGAACATAAGTAGCAGCACATTTGTGTGACCCATGAACCAGAAGGTTACGGTTTGATTACCAGTCAGGGGACATGCCGGCATTTGGGGGCTTGATCCCCAGTAGAGAGAGCAGCCAATCCATGATTCTCATTATTAATGTTTCTCTCTCTCTCCCTTCTCTGAAGTCAATATAATGCATTAAAAAGAAAAAAAAGAAAAAAAAAAAGGCTACAACAGAATTGGGAAAAGGGAATGAGCTATTAATATTCAGACATTATAGATAATGACTGAAGAGTAACATCTGTCCACTGAAGAGTTTTCCCCTGCTTCCACTGGGTTACTCAATGTCCTTTTTCCTCGTCTGGAATGAAAAGCAACTTTGATTTTGAAAGGAGACAGATGTTCGGGGGAACTGTGACAATTTTACAATGCTTGATTAAATACAGGGTGAGTGTTACAAATGCTGCCACCCACCCTCACAATGCAGTGACTGAGTGTGCATGTCAGGAGGGGAGCTTTTATCCTCATGGGCTCATACCGAGTAATCTCACTTGCAGACTGGTCCTCTGGCTGTATTTCCGAAGTGTCACCATTGTTAAGGGATTCACTTAGGTTGGCAAGGGAGGTTACTACATTTGCTAGTGTGCCCAGAGCTCCCTGGCTTGTTTCAGCCTATTTAACAAAAAATAATAACATTAAAAGATGAATACACACATGATGAATATACATACACAATTGACTCTTAGGCTAATGAAGGTATAATGTTGGTTTAAAAACAGCTTCAAAGGGGGGTATGACTACAACAGGGCAGCATGAGGAAGATCTTTTTGGTGATGGATTAGTTCTATATCTTGATTATGTGGTAGTTACACAATCTACACATGATAAAATGAAAGATCGAAAAGATAAGCATTATCATAAAAATTAAAAACTTTGTGCTTCAATAGACATTACCAAGAAAGGGACATTACCAAGAAAGTAAAGACACTTCCCTCCCTCACATACACAAGACAACTCACAGAATGGGAGGAAATAATGCAAATCATACATCTGATAATAGTTTAGTTGCCAGAATATCTAAAAGACTCTTGCAACTCAATAAAAGAAAAATAAACCAGTTAAAAAATAAGAAAAGGATTTAAGTTGGCATTTCTTCGAAGAAGACATATAGCCATAGCACATTAAAAGATGTTCAACATCACTGGAAATGTAAATCAAAACCGCAATGAGATACTACTTCACACCCACTAGCACAGCTATAATAAAACATATCAGTGTTGGGGAGGATGTGGAGACACTGGAACCCTCACCCACAGCTGGTTGGAACGTAAAATGGTACAGTCACCGAAAAATAGTCTGGCAGTTCCTCAAAAGTTTAAACACAGTTACCATATGACCAGCAATTCCACTTCTAGAGAAATGAAAACATATGTCCACAAAAAAGCTTGTACACAAATGTTAATAAGCAGCATTATTCACGAAAGACAAAAAGTAGAAACAACCCAAATGTTCATCAGCTGATCAGCAGATAAACTGAACGTAGTATAGCCATTTAAAGGTATGTTATTTACCAATAAACAGTCGCTGTGAAATCCCTTGGTAGTTAAGAGTTTTAAGGTTATTTGATCCTTCCTTTTAGTCTTACAGCCGAGCCTGAAGACCACTAGGTAGAGGACATCTCTCTATGCTGTAATGGCTCTAATTTTTGCCTTTTCTTTTCCCAAAAAGGATGCTCCTTAATGTATAGCGTGTGCACATTGATGTGCACGTGGACAAATGAGAAGGTAGTCTGCAGGCCCAGCTCTGACTCTCAGGGCAGCAGTGCCAGTAGTGCTCTGTTACCAAGCTACTCCTTTCAGGCTGGCTACTACTTCTTTACTTGGGTTAAGATGAGAAAGACAATGGATTCCTTTGCCTGGATAAAAACCTCCTTTTTAGTTATCTTCATAAAGTAGCCAGTTCTCTCTCTTTCTGTCTCTCTTTCAGATAGACAAACATCTCTGTATTCCACATGTCAAATTCCCTATGACTGATTTATCCTAACAGTTTTAGAATTGTTAAAATCCTGGCTGAACTTCTTCCTGCAGATCATCTAGAGCAAGCATGTCAAACTTGAGGCCCGAGGGCCACATGTGGCCCACAACAAATATTCATTAACGATGACTCATTTATTTCAGCACTTTGTATTTAGCATGTCTATCAAAATAAACCTATGCTTCTATGAAAATTGAAGCTTGTATTTTTATGCAGCCCACATAAACTTAAACCTTGTTTATTTGGCCCGTGTTAGCCTTTGAGTTTGACATGCTTGATCTAGAGGCTTCTGTAAGGCCGTCTTATGATAAGTAGCTGGTTCTTCAGCATGTCAGTAGCTTGCCAGTAGTGTGTACCAGGGGACAAACATCCTAATAGAGAAGAGAACCATAGAACTTTAACCAAATTGAACTCTAGACCATGTTATGACCATGACCAACCAGCCCTGAGTTTCTGAAAGCCATCAGCATCCCTAAAACAAATCACTGGGGGCTAAATTACAAGTAAACTGAGAAGAAGAAGGTCATGCTTTCATTGTGGTCTCTGAAGGCCAAGAATAAGGTGGTGCACACACTTAGAAAAGCAGTCTGCACTGCAACATAAAAATGGAGGAGAAGGCATAACATCACCTTGGAATCTGTGGCCAGGAGAACAGTACCATCCTCACGTATCAAAGGTTGCTGGATGTTCACAAGCATCCCTGGATCAAGAAGACCTGTTTGTCTATTTAAGACATAAAGAAACCCAGAGTAGCTTCCAACATTTAATGCATAGTATGATCATGCTATATTCCCGTCCCTTCCACATCTACAGGGCTGTCTGAGTAAAAGAAAAGCTCTAACTAGACTCAGACCCTAAGTGACTGAACCACCCCTCTTTTCTCTGCAATGAGATGTGCACACATCTGGGTCTATAGCCTGAGACAGGATGACCCACAGACACATATCCCCAGGGCTTGCTTCTGTGCTGACTGTGGACTTTGGCTGCTCTGCCAAATAATGTTAACTTGATCTTCAGAATATCACTAAGGCATTCTCAATTCTAGTTCTCTCTGTGATACCTTTGGATTTCTTGTTTTCCTGCTCTCTGTTCCTTTTAAATTAAGTTCAATAGGTTACATTAAAAAGAACATATAAATTAACTTGTGGCACTTATCTAGGACCATACCTGGGACTTAGGCCTTTTGTCTATACTACAAAAAAATCCCAATCTGGAATTCCAGAACCGTTTTCCCATATGAATAATGCCAACTGCAAGACATAATCTGAGCCCTTGAAAAATTCTGACCCCATCAGCCATCCTCAGGACTGTACAGAGGTTTGACTGAAGCAGCTTCAAAAGGGGTGGAATGAGGCAAGACAAGGTTGATGGCTTTCCAGGCAGGTGGGGAGCCATATAAGCCCCCTTTCCAAAAAGCACCAGTGCCTCCTCTGATCAGCAACGAAGGCTGATAGTAGTTTTACCCTTCGTCAAAATAGAGACTAACCTTGCTCCATCTTTATCTGCTACAAATGTGGGAGTGGCAATCAGAGGACTTCTCAGGTCTTTCCGGATATAGATTTTCTCAGTTGAAGCAGCACAATTGCTTGGTTTCTCCCGCTGTACATCAAAGGGCTTCCGTTCACTCTGTACAGCTTAAATCACAATAAATATTCATATTTAGAGGAAAGATTTGAATCAATAAAAACCAGTCTTAGAAAGTCAAGCTCAATTTTCATAGTGGACTTTTCAGCCAAAGGAACTTAAGGTTCAAAGCCAAGCAATGCCATGCCAAATCTAAAGGGCTCAAGATGGTGGGCACTGCCTATGAAGAACTGCAGCACAGCATCTACATGGCCTTGTGAGGGTCCACTCTGAGCCCTGTGTTTTCGCGTCCTTTCTTTTTCTTTCTTTAATCCTCACCCGAGAATATTTTTCCATTGCTTTTTAGAGAGTGGGAGAGGGAAAGACAGAAATATCGATGTGAAAGAAATACATCGACTGGTTGTCTCCTGCACAAGCCCCAACCAGGGTCTGGGCTGGGGAGGAACCTGCAACTGAGGTACATGCCCTTGACCCAGAACCCGGAACCCTTTGGTCTACAGGCCAACACTCTATCCATTAAGCTAAATGGGTTAGGGCTGGGTTTTCACTTCTTACTTGTTAACAAAAGGATTCTCTCCAGGGTGAGAAATACTCATCTTCAAGTGGGTCTCCAACAGAGAGCTTGTCCAATGCCAAACATTGTAGAGGAACAACTCTACGTCCACCTCCCGCATGCATGACTTCTGCAAAGTGTTTGTTGTCAATTTTCTATCACCCTAGCAACTTCTCCCTTTAATAATCTGGTATAAGAATAGGTATACATGCCAGAAACAACTGAAAAATAATGACCTTTTTATTAAAAGAAAGACTGAACTCCAGATCCAGTATGTAAGAAAAGGGGTTCTATTTCAAAGAAGAGGCCCCTTGGCTTAGAGAACCGACATGTCTTCCCCAGGCCTCACAGTTCCTAAGGGGCAGAGCTAGAGTTTGATCTGGTACCAGCTTTACTACAAAGCCTGTGTTTACCCCACTCCACACTGCGGCCTCCTGATTTACTGGGAGTAGGTTTCCACATACATGGGAACTGACCAACCCCAGCAGTATCAGTACTAAAACACCACACTGAGCCCGAAGGTAAACCACAATGAAGCGTGATGGGATCTTTTCTTCTTCGTATTTTAAAGCCAAACATGGAAACCTTAGTTAACAGACTAATGCTACTTTCTCCTTATTAACTCATGTGGTTTCTTTAATATTGTTACTCACATTCCATTTTCATGCCCATCTCTAAGCATTTTTTCAGCCGGCAAAACTGACAGCGGTTCCGGTGGTGCTTATTGATGATGCAGTCTTGGTTGCTCCGGCAGCTGTAGGTCAAATTTTTCCTTACGCTCCTTTTGAAGAAACCTTTGCAGCCTTCACAACTGACAGCCCCATAGTGACGGCCTGAAAGGATAGAGTGCATGAAGCAGTTTTACCAAGAAAAGAGGCGACCATCACAGGCCCTATTTTTTAAGGTATGTCTATCAAAGTGACTGGTGTGCAGTCAGATGCCCAGGCCTTAGCATTAAACATTGGTAATTAGGAGTTAGCAAGTCTTTCACGTGATTTCTCTATAACCTTTACAGGAGCCCTAGAAGGTCATGATGAAAAAATTTAAGCTCAGACAGATGATGTGACACCTGGTAAATGGCATGACCTTGATGATCTTAGTACACGAAGGACCTACCATACAGTAGGAGCTCACTGGGGATGGCTGAACTGTACTGTCCTCTGCACACACCCTGGTCTTGGCTCTGCAGACCTAGGCCTGCGAAGCTACTCAGCTCCCCTGTCCTGCCAAGAGTGGCAGGTAGCAAACACATGCATGTGATATTTTAGCACACAGGGTCTCACTCCCGTATTTATTCCCCCGTGTTAGCCATGTCCTAGGTCCTAGACCTTCCCTGGAGGAAGCAGAATGATGAGAGGAATCATCATGAGGACTATGAGCAGGTTCAAGGTGAAGGAAGGTTCCCATGTAGCTCACTTGGGTTAGCTAATCAGATGCTTTTGGAAACTTAGTCCTAGAAATACACGTATTACACCGTTTTTTCTAATCTTGGTTACTTTGATGTCTCTTAACTCTTACTTACCAATGACATTAAAAGAGCCCCCATCTCAGTTTACCCTTCTTAATTCACGAAGTGCTTCCATAGGCATTGTAACTCATTTGTTCCCAGCTGGGACTGACCATAGTTGTTTTATTTTTTTCAACTGAATTTATTGGGGTGACACTGGTTAATAAAATCTTATCGGTTTCAGGTATACAATTCTATAATAAACTACATAATGTATTGTGTGTTCAACACAATGTAAGTCTCCTTCAAGTCAAGTCTCCTTCTATCACCACAGAGTTCAGTCTTATGCAACCTAATGTCTGAGCTACTGCTGGGAGGACATGTTTCATGGGATCATCATTTATAGCAGCTACAGAGCATCCTATTGTCCTATGCTCTAGCACTTGGAGCCATTCCACAAGGGGATACTTGGAGGGTCTCAATTTTGTCCCTTTAAGAATAGTGCTGAAACTGTTACCTACCATGTAGACATCATTTTTCCTTTTTTTGCAGGGTATTTCCTTAGGCTTTCTTATCCTTAGAGTGATCTCAAATATCTGGAGACAATGGCAGTATGAACCTGTGACTAGGCTATTTCCTCCTCCCACCCCATGGGAGCACACTGACCACCAGGGAGTAGCTCTGGCGTTGAGCGCCTGACTCCCTGGTGGTCAATATAGCAACAGGTAGGTCCGCCTTTCTGTCAAATTGCATATAACCCTTTTATTATATAAGATTCCTCCATTCCTCCCTGCCTGCCTCACTTATCTTCTACAGCCTTCAATGTTAGCAAACTAAAGTGTAAACTTTTGGGCTAGACATCTCCATTTTCCTGGTACCCATATGCCCAGGAGCTCTTCCCCAAAGACACTGTGGATATGGGCATCAAACTGAGCCCTGGCTCCACAAGCTGGAATGCCCTTCTGTTTTACCTCACGTAGGCATACTCAACCTCCAAGGCTCATACATGTGACTGCCTCTGGGGGCCTTTCCTGACCCTGGGACTCCAACCAGGATCACATGCTCCTTCTCCTGCATTTTAGCAGTTTATCATACTGGGTTACAGTGAATGGATGACAGAGACAGTTTATAGGATGAAGGGGGACTAAATAACACACTTTGTGAAACAGCACAGCACTCTGCAAATACTGACTAAAGAAGTGATTACTTTCTTAGTAGCACATACATATTCAATGCTCAACCATGATTTACATATCGCAGAAATAGTTTCCTGACTTTTTGATTCTAATAATTTGACAAACTGATTTGCTTACATATATTACCCCAATAACAAAAGTGGAGTTCGTGGTCTGAAACCTACAACTCTACAGAAAATGTTCTTTCTCCATTACCCCCCACCCCAATTTGGGCCATGATGTGCACCTAGCATGACTTAGGGTAACTTACCAGAGGCTTTGTCCCCACAGACCACACAGTACTCTACCACCTGGGGCCGCTGAACCTCAGCCTTCCCAAGCAAACGCTCCACAGAAGCAGAGTCTGTGACGATCTAAGAAGCAGCAGGAAACAAGCAGGAAACAAGCAGGGTGGGGATTAAAAATTAGACTGCTAAGCAAAGTAAAGCTTAACTGTAAATTCCTAATCTTGAGTTTCTATGCAGGAGAGCTGATTTGGGAAGAACTGGGAAAATTCCATCTGACAACTTAATCTGACACCCAGAATGGCCCTGCTGCTCATCTGAACTGCACCTCTTCATCAGGAGGTGGGGGTTTGGGGGATTTGACTAGGGTCAAGCATTGGTGTTCACCAATCTGCTCTCCTATCTGGCTACCTCAATTACCCAGATGGGGGCTATGTGCGACATCACATATAGAAGCCTCAACATGAAGATATTGAAGGTCTTTTTGGCTGCCTCTATTCCCACCAAATAGCTTGAAAATATGCAGAGATGTACATTTGGCAAAGAAATAATCAAGCTTTATTAGTTAAATAAGCAGGTCTCCCACAGAGGCAGCTGGGAGAAGAATAATTAGAATAGGTGACCTCCAAAACCTGCTATATCTCCTTTATTTGTAGGTGACTTTCTAGGTGACAAATAGTGCTACTGGTCTTGAAGAATGCTGTAACTGATAACAATATGAGAAAGTGAAAAATAGCTGTTATTAAATAATGTACCAAATAATGTACCATGATATATGTATGGTGGAAATATATACAGAAATTATATAGAATGACCTCTAGTAAAACATGCAGCCAAATCAATAACCATCCTTTCACAAACAAGGAGTAGTCTAAATTACCAGTGAGGAATTCTGATTTCAGATTATCAGGACGTACTGTGGGAAAGCAAGTTTGAGGCAGTATTTACTAACTGTACTATGAGTTTCTCAAAAGCACAATTCTAAAAGTTGAACAAATTAGTATTCTAAACCAAGCTCTATCAGAAGAAAAAAAATCCTTTCCTTCCTTTAATTTTCACTATAGTAGAAAGTCTATCCCCAAAACACACAGATTCTTTTCTTAAAAAAATATATTTTATTGATTTTTTACAGTGAGGAAGGGAGAAGGATAGAAAGTTAGAAACATCAATGAGAGAGAAACATTGATCAGCTGCCTCCCGCACACTCCCCTCTGGGGATGTGCCCACAACCAAGGTACATGCCCTTCACTGGAATCGAACCTGGGACCCATGAGTCTGCAGGCCGACGCTCTATCCACTGAGCCAAACCAGTTAGGGCAAAACACACAGATTCTTAGCAGCATTATCTGCAATAGCCAAAAGGTAAAAGCAACCCAAGTATCCATCAACAGATGATTGAATAAACAAAATGTGACATATACATATAATGGAATATTATTCACCCTTAAAAAGGAAAGAGATTCTGACACCTGTTATCACATGGACAAATCTTAAAAACATACTAGGTAAAATAAGGCATTCACAAAAGGACAGATATTACAGGAGTCCACTTATATGAGGTCCCTAAAGTAGTCAAATTCATAAAGACAGAAAATAGAATGGTGGTTGCCAGGGGTTGCGAATGGGAGGGGTGGAATGGGAAGTCAGCAGTTAATGAACACAGAGTTTCAGTTTGGGAAGATGAAAGAGTTCTGTGGATGGATGGTTGGATGGTGGTAGTAGTTGCACAACAATGTGAATGTAGTTAATGTCACTGAACTGTACATTTGAAAATGATTAAGATGGTAAATTTTGTTCTATTACAAATTTTTAAAAATTTAAAAACAAACAAAAACATGGAATTCCTACTTAACCCTGACTAAACATACTCCATGCTTGTCCACCATGGGACACTGCCCTCAAGTGTCTCTTCCTTTAATTGCTGTGCTTGGAAATTCAGTGCTTCCCAACAACCCTGCTTTCCTTCAAGCCCTTGCTCTTCTCCTTCATGTATCTTCTCCTGATCCCATCCCACCTTGCCAGAGTAGGGAGAAGCAGGGCAGAGGTGGAGATGAGAACTGAGGGTTCCAGAGGTTCACAGGAATAAATGAGGATACAATGAAGAGCTGGACAAGGCCTGACCATCTGGACAAGGATGAGGTAAGAGTAGAACAAGTTGGTCCTTGCCTGACTGTGATCAGCCCAAAGTGGTATCCCTAAAATATCCTGGGCCAGGGGCTGTCACCATGTGGCCTTTGTTAAGATCTAAGTGGCCTCAATGCTAACTCAATTCATAACAGTCTCCTGTGTGCCACTGATTTTTCCTGGCTTAACTTCCATCCCATCTGAGCACTGTAGTTGGCTGCCTACTGGGCTTGCCATTCATTTGCTGATTTTTTACTTTAGCCAAAGCAGCAACCTGCCATGTTTGCCAGTCCTCAAAGCATCTTTTAGAAACAGATTTGGCCTCCAAGGCAGAGTAGAGGTTACAGTCAGGAACAAGTTCAGTAGCAGAAATGCGTAAATGCATGCTCTGTCATCGGGCCTTACCTGGATCCTGCCAGGGACGAGGTTGTCCGAGGTGGTGAATATGAGCTGCTTGGCACTGGATGTCTCTGGGGAAGCCAGGATCACCTTCCCAGTTCCAGCTCCATCTGGGCTGGTCAAGATGAACTGCTGCTTGGGGGATCCAGAGGTGTCCACTGCGGTGACTATCTGGATCTTCTGTCCTGTCTGCTGGTCTGTCACAATCTACAAGACACAACATGAAGGCTGCTCTCATGGAGCATTGTGCGACATGTGCACTTGCAGGTGGTGCTCAAAGTAGTGACTGCCCAACGCCATCCTGGAGTCAATGCTGGTCAAAGACGCAGTTTCACCAGGTGACGGTGAAGTGAGAAAAATAAAAAACAGTGAACTTTTCAGAACACAATTTTCATAAAGCTAACTTTATTCTTGGATGGTATCATTCTCACTATTTTTAGAATGAAAATGCCCTTTAGGGGTGAGGAGAAGGGTAATTAAGTGAAGATAGTCAAAAGGCATAAGTTTCCAGCTATAAGATAAGTCTTGGGAATTTAATGCCCAACATAATGAATACAGTTAACTGCTATATGGTGTATTTGAAAGCTATCAAGAGAATACATCCTAAGAGTTCTCATTACAAGAAAAAAAATACATTTTTTCTTTTTTCTGTATCTATATATGATGATGGATGTTAACTAAACTTATTGTGGTAATCATTTCACAATTAGTAAGTCAATTCATTATGCTGTACACCTTAAACTTGTTTCACATCAATTATATCTCAATAAAACTGAAAAAAGAGAAGCCCATTATTTTGTAAGACGAAGACAGTAATAAGTAGTAAATGATAGGTTTAACTTAAAAGATATCGTTGTTCTGGACATAATAAAAAATGTGAACAACTTTTTTGAAATGCTGCTGACCAACAAAAAGTAAAACCTGGAAATGATTGCTTTAACAAAGGACCGTTCCTGTAATAATCTTGCCTTGTGGTAACAGAATATAGGGAATGCCCTGCTGACATTCTCCCACTTCCTGACTCAGAGGGCTTTAAGGATAGGGATGACACCTGATTCAGGGCTGTATCTCCAGGCCAGCACAGAGCCTGGCACATGGAAAGAAGACTTTAATAACAGGTTGTGGAAGCATTTAAGACGCTAACTCTGCCAAAGTTCTGACCCTGCCTCCTTTGGACACTCCTACCATTCAGGAGCCCAGCTATCAGAGCACCTCTTCCCAGGGTTACTGTTGTTGGCTGTCTACTGGGCTTGCCATTCACTTGATAATTTCGATCACAATTAAAATAGTTCCTATAACAAGAGTAACTTCTCTTATTCCCACTCATCAGATTCTTTAAAGCTGTTCTAGGCCCTTACCCTGGTCTATCCCAGGATAAGTGCTCAGCTGAGAGCACTGTCCACCTTCTCCCTGAGGACACCAACAGGCTCTTACTTCAAACAGGAGTCTTGTGGTTGTTGTGTTGGGGCCATGGACAAGGGGAGATGTGCGCATATCTGGCTGCAACTCAGTTCCCTATAGCATATACATGGGCAGGTCTGGAATCTATGCCACATCTTGATAGATGTTGTTTCTTGTGACATGGAATTCCATGGTTAGACAGGAAATTCACAGAGTCTAATACAAAAGTTTTGTCAACTATTTGATAAGGAAAATCAGACAATGCTGGCTGTTTCAAAAGAAAATGGCATGAGTTCAATGAATTATTTATAAACATTTAAAAATATTTTTGTTTATTCTTCCTTCCGAAGACATTTACATTTTCCATTCAGAGAGATGAAAAGGCTAGAAATATAAGCAGAAAAATATAATCCCCAAATATCCCATTGGAACCCTAAGGTGATGACCATTAAGCAAACCAAGACATTGTTAACATATATGAGCAGATGGACTCCTGTTTAATGGGCCCAAGGAAATACCAAATGAAGAAGATGCATCCAAACTAATTAACATTTAAGTCTCCTTTGGAGGAATGAAGGAGAGGAAAGGTATTGTGGGTTGAATCATGTCCTCCCAAAAGTCCTAACCCCAAGGACCTGTGAATGTAATCCTACTTGAAAATGGGGCCTTTGCAGATGTAATCAAGTTACTATGAGGTCACAGTGGAATTAGGATGGGCCCTAAATCTAATGACTGATGTCTTTATAAGAAGGCCATGTGATAACAGAGACAGAGATTCCCATAAGCCCTGTGGTTTCCATCGCACAATTATGAATAGTGTAGGAAATTTTAGAAATGCATATGTCACATGATAGCAGAGCTAACTATATTTATTAGACCAAGGCCCTGTCTAGTTCTGCTCCCAAAGGACCTCAATGTGAAGTGACACTGTGCTATTTTCCACACTCTCTGTTCTAGCCAGGGTGGGCTCATCATTTCTGTTGTAAAGAAGAGCCTGCAAATGGACCATCTGAAGGCAAAAACCAGCCACTGGATAACTTTTGTTTGGCTTCCCAAAGTTTAAAATTTTAAAAAACTGGTCACCACCCTAACCGGTTTGGCTCAGTGGATAGAGTGTCAGCCTGCAGACTCAAGGGTCCCAGGTTTGATTCTGGTCAAGGGCATGTACCTTGGTTGTGGGCACATCCCCAGTGGGGAGGGTGTGCAGGAGGCAGCTAATCGATGTTTCTCTCTCATTGATGTTTTTAACTCTCTATCCCTTTCCCTTCCTCTCTGTAAAAAATGAATAAAATACATATTAAAAAAACAAACAAACAAAAACTGGTCACCAACATCTAAAAAGAGTATTTCCCATAAAAATTAGATCTATAGTTCTCCTGACCAACTGGAAGCTCTGGCCATCTGGGCCTAATTCCTCCATGGCATATGCTGGCTGAGTGTAACTGCCTCTTTAGATTTTTAGAGCCAAGGCACAAGCTCTCTGGTTCATCTCAATCCTTACAGCTTGGCAACCTGGTCCTGTAAACACCCAAGTTTGTGATTCTAAGAGGGAGCTTCGCAACCAGAGCTATAGATGAAATGCTTGCTCTACTGCTTTCTAATTGTATTAGCATGAAGCATTTATATGAGCCTTCTGAGCCCCTGTTTACATATCTATGAAAAAGGATTACTAGGAAAGTGAAATGATTTGATGTTTGTGGAAGTACTTGGTATACTGCCCAGAACATAACAGGATCTTTTTTTTTTTTTTTAAATATATTTTTATTGATTTCAGAGAGGAAGGGAGAGATAGAAACATTAATGATGAGAGAGAATCATTGATTGGCTGCCTCCTGCATGCCCCAACCTGGGGACTGAGCCCGCAACTTGGGCATGTGCCCTTGACCGGAATCAAACCTGGGACCCTTCAGTCCGCAGGCCGATGCTCTATCCACTGAGCCAAACCGGCCAGGGCCATAACAGGATCTTGATAAAAGTATTTCCTCCCTCTGAGCTCTCACATACTTCTCTCCTCTCTTGTCTTAGCCTTTCAGCTCATCAAGTCTCTCTCTCCCAGTGGGAAAATAAAGATTTTCTATGGCTCACTCACTCTTTCATTAATTTCTCAACTACTTACAGGTTCTAATCTGTGCCAGGTGTTTTGCTAGATTACAGGCCATTATGGAAATGGCTACTGTTCTCATGACACTTGTAAGTGGAAAAGACTGGCAAAAAAATAAATAAACAGATCAATTAGTTAATAACTTCAGTTTATGCTACATATTATGAGGGAAAAGATGAGGCTGGGGTAAGAGAGAATAGCACAGGCACTTAATTTTAGAAAGAGAGGTCAGGGAAGGCCTCTGTGAGGAAGTGGCATTTAAAATAAGATTCAAGGCTGAGAAGAAGGGAGCCAGATAAAGGTTTAGGAAAAATGTTGCAAGTACCATGAAATGTTCTGGCATACAGAAAGCCTAAGAGGAAGGAACTCTTAGAACTGATCTTAGGCCCAAGGACAATGAAGAGCAACCCAAGGAGCCCAGAAAAGCATATGGGCTGACTTCGCTGGGAGTTTGAGCCACTAAAGGGGGTTTTCCCTCCTCAAACCAGGTCTTCAAGTTTTCTTATACTACTTTATATCTACCTTATACGATTTATATAAACATACACACACATGCATGCACGCATACCGACCACACACATACATCTAATATAAGAGTAATATGCAAATTGACTGTCGCCAGAGATACCTAAGCCACACCCACCAGCCAAGTCACACCTCCCAGCCAATCAGAGCAGCTGTATGCAAATTAACCCAGCCAAGATGGAGGCCAGCAGCTACGGAGCTAGAGCAAACCAGAGGCTTCTGTTGCAACTGCCTGCCCAGACTGGCTGAGTCTCTGCTCACAGCCATGCCCACCAGCCAATCAGAGTGGCTGTATGCAAATTAACCCAGCCAAGATGGAGGCTGGCAGGGCGGCTCTGCACTGGGAGCCTCCACGGCCGGCACAACTGTGCCAGGTATGTCAGCTCCAGCCTGGGGCCTCCTCAGGACGTCCAGGAGTGCCTGTCCTAAGTCTGCTGCCTAGCTCTGCCCTCCCCCCGCCCCTTGCTGGGCCTCCTCGGGGAATGCAGGAGTGCGGGGGCCTATGCGGGGTGTGCAGGAGCAGCCGTCCTGGGTCCGCTGCCTGGCTCCACCCCGGGGGCCTCCTCAGGGTGTCCAGGAGCGCCCGTCCTGGGTTTGCTGCCTGGCTCCGCCCTGGGGGCCTCCTCAGGGGTGTGCAGGAGCACCCATCCGGGGTCCGCTGCCTTCGTCCGCCCCCCGGGGGCCTCCGCAGGGCGTGCGGGAGTGTCTGCTGCACAGTGCAGAGCATCCGAAGCCAGTTCACTGCCCAGCTCCACCCCGGGTGTGTTCGCTCAGCAGCAGGGCCCCACTGAGGGATCCTGCACCAGCGTCTGCCCCCTGGCTTGCCACCCAGCTCTGTGCCAGGTGTGTCCCTTCAGCGGTGGGGGCCCACCAGGCATGTGCTATCGTGGGCCCTCCGGTGGGAAACGTCCACGCCTGCACTCACTAGCCCTCCCACCCCCCAGTGCACGAACCCTGAAGGGGCTATGGGAAGCCTGAAAATGGCCCTCACCCCTCACCCAGGCTGGTCAGGCATGCCAGCAGGTGGACATCCCCCCTCGAGATGTTCCAGACTGCAAGAGGCACAGGCTGGGCTGAGGGACCGCCCCCCCCCAGTGCACAAATTTTGTGCACCGGGCCCCTAGTGTGTAAATAAGTGTACATAAATATACATAAAATTTATCAGATCATTATAGGTCAGGGCATATTAGAGCATAACAAAGGACAATAGCCAATATGATTAAATTAAAAAGAGAAATCTGCTTAAAAATATTTTTGACCTATGCAAAAAGTTAATGAATCTTTTACCTAAATATATATCTTAACTCATATGAATAGTTAGTTTTGCTCATAGGCAATGATCAAACAAATAACTTCTACATTTAGCCCCTTACAAAGTTTAGGTGGATAATTTTTTAAAACACATTTTTATTGATTTTAGAGAGGAAGGGAGAATGAGAGTGAGATAGAAACATCAATGATGACAGAGAATCATTGGTTGGCTGGCTTCTGCATGCATACTGAGGATCGAACCCACAACCCAGACATGTGCCCTGACCAGATATCGAATGGTGACCTCCTGTTTCACAGGTTGACACTCAATCACTGAGCCACACCAATCGGGTTCAATAAAAATATATTTTAAAAAACCTATTAGAATAATCCTTTTGTTTCTATATGCACTAATGACAAACTATCAGAAAGAGAAATTAAGAAAACAATCCCATTTATAGTTGCATCAAAAAGAATAAAATATCTAGGAATAAATTTAACCAAGGAGGTGAAAGACCTGTCTGTATACTGAAAACTATAAGACATTAATAAAAGAAAATGAAGAAGACATAAATAAATCAAAGATATTCCATGCTCATGAACTAGAATTAATATTGTTAAATATCCAATTACCATATACTCTCACTTATATGTGGAATCTTAGAAACAAAACAAACAAAATCCCCCCAAAACTCATAGATACAAAACACAGATTGGTGACTGCCAGAAGCAGGAATGGGGGAGGAGGGATGAGCAAAATGGGTGAAGGAGGTCAAAAGGTATTACAAATCTGCAGTTATAAAATAAATAAGTCACAGAAATGTAATGTACAGCATGGTGACTAGCTAATAACATAGTATTGTATATTTGAAAGTTGCTGAGAGTAGATCTTGAAAGTTCTTGTTGCAAAAAAAAAAGTAACTATGTATGATGAATGCTAACTAGACTTATTATTGTGATCATTTCCCAATACACACAAATATCAAATCATTATGTTGCACACCTGAAAACTAGTATGTTATATGTCAATAACAGTGTCCCCTGAACATTTCAATGTTGTTTCTTTACAGTGTTGATGAGACATTGTAGGAATTTGTTTTTATCAATTAACCTGTGGTAAAACTGGTTTTGTTACACATTGTTTCACTTAAAAGTTTAAGAACCTATTGATGATAGATTCTTACTGTATACTTACTGTATACCTCAATAAAAAAAATTGACACAAGGATACCGTATTTTCCGGCGTATAAGACGACTTTTTAACCCACAAAAATCTTCTCAAAAGTCGAGACAAAACTGCTGAAATGGTAGAGGGAGAAAGTAGAGGAGGTAGTTGGGTCATTTCTCTCACTAGTCTTCTCGTTGAGAAGATTTTTGAGATTTTCCTGGTTAAAAAATCGTTTTATACTTCGGAAAATACGGTACTCCCTTACTCCCAGCAATCCTATTTTGAGAAATTGATCATATAGAAATACTTTCTTCACATGTGCTAAATTAAGCAGGTTATTCTTTGCAGCATCCATGGATGTTAAGGAAAAAGAGTAAGGTGCAGAAAGTGTGGGCAGATGTTGACACATGTTTAAAAATATGCTACATGTATTTATACATGAGCTTGTAGGTCCATATGTAGGGCCTGTTTGAAAGAATAAGTAAGTAATATGTTAATGGTGGCTACCTTTTGGGAGACACTTGGGGAAGAGGAGGAAAGAAGACTCATCTTTTACTCTGTTTGGTGTTTTTGGTTGTGGATGTAGAAATGACAGAGAACAGGTAAGGGAAGCTCAAAGAAGGAATGCATAAGAATAAAGAGCTAGTAGAAGGGAGAGAAGTATGCAAAGTGGGGTGCTTTAAGAGCTCAAGATGTCTTTCTCAGGGGACTATTATAAAGACTGCAAAATTTAAAAAATATATAAACAGCAGAACCCCTTCCTAGTAAAATTTGAAACCTCAATATATAGAGCAGATAAAAGAAGTATTAAATGAATTTTATAAGCTCAAATATAAATACTTCCTTAGGTCAAACAATGAGTACAATGATGTTCTCCTGAAAAACACGAAGTTGAAATGGGGAGCATGATCTCAGGAAAACCTTAAAATACACAAGGGTGGCAAGAGAAGTTTTATACCACGGTTTGCCCCAAAGGGAATAAACATAAGCAGTACAAGTGCACTGGCGACCTCTAGTGTGTCAACTTTGGAACATAACATATTCAAGTGTGTTTTTCTTTTAATCTATCACAATCACTTTGAAAGCTGGATTAAAAAAATAAAACTTGAACCTAGTGTTTATATAATCTGGGAAGCAATAAAGAACACAATTTGAAAACCACCTGAAAAGATGTACATATAATGAAAACCTGTGAGATTTACTGAGAAGCTACTTTGTGATTCAGTGGCTTAGGCTAAGCTTCATTCTCAGATAAATGGTGTTCCCCCCTATGGCTTTTCTTTTTTAAATAAGTTTTAAAAATGATTTTAGAGAGAGAGGGAAGAAGAGGAAGAAAGGAAGAGAAGGAGTGGGGGAGGAAGAGAGTGAGAGAGAGAAACATCAATGTGAGAGAGAACTGCAAGCAACACACCCTGACCAAGGACTGAACCCGTAACCCGGGCATATGCCCTGACTGGGAATGGAACTGGGATCTTTCGGTGCATAGGAAGATGCTCAACCAACTGAGCCACGCTGGCCAGGGCTCTTTAATCCCCCATCTTCTCCCACAGTTCCCACCCTAGACTGCTTTACTCCCCAAAAACAATAGCTCTCAATCTCAGTCTCTCCCACTTTGAGGAATGCCACCCTTCTCACTTTACCCCAAAGCCCTTTTACAGTCATTAGAATAACATGATACTGATGAACACAAGTCTGTGTTTCAAGCTCACTTTCCACTGGCCTGCATAACTAGATATGTTGGTCTTGTGTTGACTACCACACCTTAATTAGTATCATCATTATTAAAATCAGTAATATAAATTCTGGAATGGGAAAATATAGCTATAAAGGACTTGACTAGGACAACTGATGACATTTTAGCATATAGACTACTAGGGGCCCGGTGCACAAAAATTTGTGCACTCGGGATGCAGGGAGTCCCTCAGCCCGGCCTGTGCCCTCTCACAGTCTGGGACCCCTCAGTGGATGTCCTATGATGGCTCCAGTCTGCCAGGCGCCTTCTGTGTGTGTGTGTGTGTGTGTGTGTGTGTGT
>PVJC01013349.1:0-38145 GCA_004026665.1 Murina feae | reverse complement strand
GCTGGGCGGTGGGGTGGCCGGCGGCCCTGGGCTCCGGGGAGTCCCGGGAGAAGCGGCCGCCCCGCTGCGCAAGCCCGCTCCCTCCTCCCCGCCCCGCCCCGCGAAGCCGCCCCGCCCCCGACACAGCGCCCGGCTTCAGGGCAGCGGCGGGAGGCGCCCCCCACCCAGTCCCGGGGGACCCCACCCCCGGTGGTGCCCTGAAGGGGCCTGGGCCTGAGGGCTCCGCGCTCCAGCGCCCCGTGCCCGCGACTGTCCCTGCAGCGGCCCGTGACCCGGCCCCGCGGGGGCTGCACCCCACCCAGGTCACTGCACCCCATGCCTGGCCCGCGCACCCCGGCCCGGCTTGCACCTTTGAGGGAGCTGATCTCGTGCTGGATGGCTCGCGAGGGGTCCATGTCTGCGGCGGCACCGAGGGCGGCCTCGGACACGCCACGCAGAGTCCAGCCCCGCACCGCGCTGCCCAGGCCAGAGCCGCAGCCGGGGGAGGAGGCGGGAGGCGCGGGGCGGGGCGTGCCGGCCTGGGCGGGGCCGCAGCGGATCGATGCCGGACCGGCCCCGGGCTTGCTCCCAGCCCGCCGCTGCCGCCCCTTCCAGCCCCCACCTCCCCGGCGTCTAACTCCCGCAGGACGGCCAGGACCACCCGCCCCGCCCCGGCGCATTCCGGTCCCGCTGGGGCCCTGCAGGGACCGCGCACGTGGCTTCCCTGGAATCGATGCACCCCGCCCCTCCCTGCACAAGTTCTCCATCGCGCCCTGGCCGGTTTGGCTCAATGGATAGAGCGTGGGCTCTGTACCTCGGTTTCAGGCTCCTGGCCCTGATGGGGGGGGGGGCGAAGCATGCGGGAGGCAACCAAGTGTCTCTCTCACATAGGTGTTTCTCTGTCTCTCCCTCTCCCTCCTACTCTCTCTAAAAGTCAGTGGAAGAAAATCCTCAAGTGAGGATTAAAAAACAGTTACCCATGCGTCTGGGCCTCCACGTGCTGCCATCCAGCACTCTGGGTGAGAAATGGATCCCACCAGGGCAGGAGCGGGAGGCCTGCCTAGGGTCATGCCCCCACCTCCCATACCCCCCTTCTGCCCCTGCCCTGCACCCTGGCCCCTCCTCTAGCTGCCTCCTCAACCCACACGCTCCTGCGGGCCACCTCACCCCTGCGTAAGACTCACATGCCCTTCACACGCTCACTCCTAAGAGGGCATGTCCACCTGGCCTCCAGCCGCCACCCAGCCTCTGCTACTCAGCAAGCCGTCCACATCTTGGGCTGAACTATCACCTCCCAGGGCCGAGGGCACAGAAGCCTTGCTCTGGGCGATGGACGCCCTCTCCTGTCAGTCCCTCCCTCTGCGTTCCCTCCCTGCAAGGACAGCGTCTCTGACCCAGATACGCTTGTCTGGGCCGAAGGGCGGCTGTCTCATCCCCGGACCCCAGGCCTGGACTTGCAGGCGTGGCCGCGGGAAAGGAAGGACACCTTCCTGCAGTTCAAGGGCGACTGCTTCCCAGGAAGGCTGCTGACCGCGCTCCACTTCACCGATGAGAGACCTGCCAGCCGGGTAACCCCCAGGTGAGAGCATCGGCCGGGCACCAAAGGGTCACGGGCTGGATGCCCGGGCAGGGCCTGTGCGGAGACACCAACGCATGCGTCTCCTCACACTGATGCCCCCCTCTCTCTCTCTCTCTCTCTCTCTCTCTCTCTCTCTCTCTCCCTCCCTCTCTCTCTCTCTCTCTCCTTCTTCCCTCTCTCATTCTCTCCCAAAAAAAAAGTCAATGGGAAAAATACTCTCGGGTGAGGATTAAGGGAAAATATGTACGCCGACCTCAAAAATGCTGACAACTCATCTGACAAAAAGGCATCAACACTCCGACTGTAAGAAGTGGCAGTGCTCTAGGGAAGAGGACGCACTGGTAACCCCAGAACAGATGTCCCTCCAAAACCGAGACACCTCCTGGGCCACCCAGGCAGAGACACAGCAGGTCGGGCGGTGCCAGGGGGAGCAAGCCAGGGCCCCTCAGCACAGGCTCAGGGCCCTCAGCTCGGCCTCCAGGCCCTCAGGGCCCCTCTGCGCCTGTGGGTGGGCCCAGGTGAGCGGGGCCATGGGAGGCCACAGCCCCGGGACTGGGACTGCGCTCCTCTCAGCCCCAAACAAGCCGCACTGATCTGTCTAAACCAACAAAAGAGCCCACTTCTGAGAGGCCCAAGGGCTTTCTTGCGGGCCAGCAACAGTGGAGTGCGCAGGGGGAGGTGCCTTCATCAGCCACGCAGGATAGAGAGTCAACCCATGAACCAGGAGGTCGCTGGTTCCATTCCTGGGCAGGGCACAAGCCTGGCTTGTGGGCTCGATCCCTGGTGTGGGGCGTGCAGGAGGCAGCCAATCGATGCCTCTATCTCTCCATCCTTCTCGCTTCCTCTCTCTAAAATCAACAAAGGCATTTAAAAAGTAAAGTCCTGTGGAATGTGATGACTAAAAACCAATAGGAGCTTAAGGGCAGAAAGCCAGCACTACACAGGGCTGGGGGCAGAGACATCCAGAAGGTCCCCAAGGTCACGGACGCATTTGCCAAAACCTCGATTCAGACCCACCTGCTGGCCGGCCCGATGGCCCCGTCCTCTGCCCCCCACCTCGCTACGCACTCACGAGTTGTGGGTGAAGCTCTCGGTCGGGAGCGACGGGTGTGGGGACGGGCTCTCAGGACTTCGGGGAGAAGCCGCTTGGACACCCATCAAACACTGAGAGGCGTAACTGTATGCAAACAGAGTCCTCACCCAACACCACCACTGAGGGCCCTGCCGGCCCCGCCTGCCGGCCCCTCCCCACCCACACGCGTGGGGGCTCAATTCCTGTTTACACTCTGGAATTTCTTTATGGAACATCGGGCAACATGAACAGGATTCTTGGTTTTCCCCTTTAAAAAAAAAAAAAAAGTTGTACTGGTTTCAGAGAGGAAGGGAGAGAGAGAGCGCGAAACATCAATGATGAGAATCATTGATCGGCTGCCTCCTGCATGCCCCCCAATGAGGATTGAGCCCACAACCCTGGCAGATGCCCTGACTGGGAATCGAACCCCGAACTGTGACCTCCTGATTCATAGGTCGACGCTCAACCACTGAGCCACACCAGCTGGGCAATGGTTTTCTTCCTTTTCACACAAAATGTGGCGCCTCACACACCCCGCACGCGGAGGTCTCGGCGCCTGGGCACGCACACGCGCCCCGTCCTCCAGCGACGCCTGAGCAGGTGCTCTCAGGTCCCACAGACACCTCACCCGCCGTTTCCCTCAGCTGCGCACCGCCACCCAGAAACCCAGGTCTGGGGCCCTCTGCCAACCCGAGGGGTGAACACTGGCATCCGGGTGGAGATAAAGCCGACACTGTGCGTACCCGTTGACCCAGAAATTCCATGTGTAACAACTGCCGTGACCACGCACAGCAATCCCGCTACAAAACTGTCCTCGCGGCCGTTTCTCATCCCAGAGAATAAAGCAAAATAGAAGCAACCTTACTGCTCTATGACAGGCAATTCGCTCAAATGATGACGGGGTGACCATCAGAGGGACATTATACTGTAAGGTAGTGTTGCAGGAAGATGGACAGTTAGCAGTGAGTGAAAGGGAGTTCTGTGTGTCTACACTATTTCCCCATCAGCCCGGCCGGCAGGGTTCAGTGGCTGAGCATCAACCTGTGAACCAGGAGGTCACGGCTTGAGTCCCGGTCAGGGCACAGGCCCGGCTGGCAGACTTGATCCCCAGTGTGGGGCATGCAGGAGGCAGCCATCAATGATTCTCTTTCATCATTGATGTTTCTCTCTCTCTCCCTTTTCCTTCCACTCTGAAATCAATAATAATAATTTTTTTAAAAGATGTGGAAGTTTTTATAGCCAAGAGCTGGCTATAAAGCAAGTCATGTTCCTGGGCTGAAGAAACGGCAAGGAGGCTGGTTGCTAGGGAGAGGAAGCCGGGCGTTGCTATGTGATGTCATTACCCAGTGCCCACAGTGACCGTTTCCGGGCTGGACTGGGCTGTGGGCCGCATTGTGCGCCATGGGGGTCTTGGCAGCGTAGGCTGCGATTTGGTGGGGTGTCACTCCGGGGTGCTGGCAGGGCCAGGTCCGTGGTGCCAGTGCGCATTACTGGCAGCCCCTGCGCTGAGTGTCTGCCCCCTGGTGGTCAGTGTGCGTCATAGTGACCAGTCAGAGGGTTGGACACTTAGCATGTTAGCCTTTTATATATATAGATAGGACCTTTGCAGCTGTAATTACAGATCTCAGGCGATCACCCTGGATTGGTGGAGGGGCTCTAAATCTCATGACATGTGTCCTCGTAAGACAGAGAACAGGAGACATGGGAAGATGGGGGCGGAGATTGTAGGGACGTGGCACAAGCCAAGGAATGCCTAGGGCCCCCAGGAGCTGAGAGAGGCCAGAAAGGTTCTAGAGCCTTCCAAGAAAGCACAGCGCTGCCGACACCTTGGTTTTGGACTTCTGGCCTCCTGAACCGTGAGAGAATCCGTTTCTGTTGTCTTAGCCCATGTCACTCTGTTACACAGCCCGGGACACAGCTCAGGGGTGAGTCCTGTGGCAACAGTAACAGTGAGGCTCATTGTATCTCTGGATACTTAATCCCCTGCCTGTCTCATGAGCTTCCCATGTAGTCATTCATTTACTCAGAAAGAAGAACAAAGATACGTTTCAAAAGGTCAGCGTACACACTCATTTGAAAACCAAGAACAGAATAAAGATGACAGTGGCCTCCTGCTCAGAGACACCTGCTGGGGACACCACTCTCAGCTTTCCACCAGCTGCCTCCCCACACCCTGTGGTCCAGGACTTCCAGAACCCAGCTGTCCCCCCAACCCCACTGTCCTTCTAGGTCCCCCCTTTCCTGCCGCTTTGGCCCTGGACCTGCCCCACCCCAGGAGCCAGAGTGGGCAGCAGGTGCCCGTCCTCTTCCAGGCCCAGGTCCCTTTGGCTAAGCTCCCTACCCGAGAGGGAGGTGAAGATGTGCAGGCCCTGCAGCTAGCGCCCAAGTCTTCCCAAGGGCCCCTTCCTCGCCTCACCTGAGAACACTTCCTGGCTCCCCCTCCACCCAGCCCACCAGCACCCATGGCCCCACCAGGCACCCAGCCCTGCACCTCCCTGCCTCCTGTGGGCCTGCCCCGGGCCCTGCCCTTGGCCAGGCCGTGGTGTGTGCCGAGGCACCTGGGCCGCCTGCACCGTCCCTTCCCTGGCCTCCTTTGCGACCCTTCCCACAGCACTCAGGTCCTGGCCCTGCTCCCAGCTCCCTGGGCTCCTCCGTGGAAAAGACTGAAGGTGGACCCTACCTCCTACCTCGCGAAATTATTAATTCAAAACGGATCAGAATGCCTAAACGCAGGCGCTAACACTACAAAACTCTGGAAAGGAAATAGGGGTAAATCCTCACGACGTTGGCAATAAAACCAAAAGCACTGGCAACCAAGAAAAAAACGGCACTCACAACCCAATCATGAACAGATAAAATCCCAGTTTAAAAACCGACAAGGGGTCCGGCAGGCACGCTCAGTGGTTGAGCATCGACCTGTGAACCAGGAGGTCACAGCTGGATCCGGGTTGGGGCACAGGCCCCGGTGTGAGCTCCATCCTCAGTGGGGGGCGTGCAGGAGGCAGCCGGTGGACGATTCTCTCTCATCATGGATGTTTCTCTCTCTCTCTCCATTCCTCTCTGAAATCAATAAAAATATATTTCCTAAAAACGGACAAAGGATCTGGATAAAGGTTTCTCCAAAGAAGACACGCGACGGCCAGTGAGCACGAGAAGGCGCGTGGCAGACCGGGCGTCAGGAAGCACACGTGAGCACCAGCACCCGGCCCACTTCACACCCACTCGACTGGATGTCCGCAATCAGCAAGGCAGATAGTGCCGAGTGCGGGCGAGGCTCCTGCGGCGCGGGGGGCGCAGTGCTTGGGCACCGACCTGGCGGATCTCCATGCAGCTAAAGACAGAACGACCCCTGACCCAGCAATTCCACTCCGCGGTGTCTGCCCAGGAGAGATGAAGACAATGGAGATATACTGAAGCACAGAGACTCACACACAATGCTCATGGCAGCACCTCTCAGACCAGCCGCAAGGTGGAAACAACGCAAATATCCATCAAGCATCATATATTAAGTGTACGACGTCATCACATCAAAAAAACAAACAAACAAACAAAAACTACAGCCCTGGCCGGTGTGGCTCAATGGATAGAGTGTCAGCCTGCGGTTCAAAGGGTCCCGGGTTCAGTTCTTTTCAAGGGCACATGCCTCAGTTGCAGGCTCCTCCCCAGCCCAGGCCCTGGTCAGGGTCATGCAGAAGCCAACCAGGAGATGTGTTTCTCTCACATCAATATCTCTGTCTGACTTCCCCTCTCTCTTCCACTCTCTCTAAAAACCAATGGAAAAATATCCTCGGGTGAGAATTAACCTACAAGCAAACAAACAAAAAGAACTACACGCCTCAGTTTCGTTATTGCTGGGTAACGCTAACCGCTAACCGACACCTGATTTGCGGGAAAAATGGTGCCAACAGAGCTGCTGGGCTGCTACAGCCTTCAATTCGTTAAAAAAAAAATGCCTCCCCGTGAAGGAGGGACATCTGCACCTGAAATGTCCCATCCAGGCCAACCCATGGGGACTGAAGCTGATCAGGGTTTGCCTAGGGGCAGGTGATGCAAACAGTCTATTAATATGCTAAAATATTCATATCCTATATGAATATGCTATTAATATTCATATCCCCTCTCTCTCTCTCTCTCTCTCTCTCTCTCTCTCTCTCTCTCTCTCACACACACACACACACACAAACTGTGGTCCCTGCAGCCAGTGGGACTGGGGCCGGATTGTGACTGACACTGTGACTTGAACCGTTTTTCTTGACCGACTCCCCACGGAGCTTGCTGTCCTGCAGGTTCTGAGCACCGTTCATTCTGACCATAAACACAGACCAAAAGCCCTCTCCCAAGAGCAACAGTTACCTGCCAGCCTCTGCTCCTGCCAACTGAGCTCTGGCCCCCAAAGATGACGGCATGGCGCCCCCCCCCCATGCAAGCATCCTGCACCAGCTGGCTGTGGGCTTAGGGCTGGTGCCAGGGACACAGATAACTGAGCTCAGAGTCCAGAACAGGACAGGGCGAGACATACAAGGAGGGTGCCTGGCACAACGGCCTAGGCCTGCTCAGGAGGTGGGGGAGCCCCTTCAGCTAAGCTTCATTTACTTATTTATTTAATGTCTTTATTGACTTTACAGAGAAAGGGAGGAGACAGAGAAAGAAACGTCAATGATGAGAGAGAATCACGGATCGGCTGCCTCCTGCACGCCCTATGCTGGGGATCGATCTGGCAACCCGGAATCAGCTGTGACCTCCCTGTTCATAGGTCGATGCTAACCACTGTGAGCGCCAGCCAGGGCGCCTTCAGCTGAGCTGTAAACAAAGTCACACATGCCCTGCAGACAGCCTGACACTAGCACCTCCTCCTGACCTCTGCAGCAGCCACACCTCCAATCTGATCCACACTGAACTGCCACCCTGCTCCCAGCCCTGAGGGGACAACTTTGAAGTCTCTCCCTGGCCGACCCCACCCACCACTGCGGGTCCTGCACCTCACACCCTGACCCCAGGAGAGGCCCCTCCCTGGCCCTGTGTGCACAGCACCCCTTGAGGGACTGGGAGGCTCCTTCTGCAGACACCCCTCCCATACTCACCTGCTCACCTCAAACCCTCCCCTGCCCTGCACACCTGTCCCCCCCTGACCCCCCACCCCCTGGCTCATCAGGCTCCCTGGTGCAGCGGCCAGGCTCCGGGGACCTGAGAGGCAGGATGCCCCTTGCAGCTGGGCTGGCCGGACACCCACCCCAGGGTCGGCAGCCCCACAGGAATTTGCCCTGGAGCAAAGGCGAGGAGGGTGAGGAGGGGCAAGGGGCTCTGGCTGGCAGGAAACCAAGAATGTTCTGGGAGAATGACTACTGGGAGATGGAATGCCCTGGGATTTCCAAGGCAGAGCCGGGATGGTGATGTGTCCAGGGTGGGGCCTGAATGTGGGGAGGCCACTGGGGTGAGAGGCTAATCGGCTGAACTTTGGAGGGCAGGAAAAGTTGCGTCTGGTGAGTAAGAACAGGGGATGGTGGGGGTGGGGTGACGGCCTTTGGGGTGAACAGGCCAGGAGGGAGAAGCCAGGGCCCTTCATGGGCCCAGTGAAGGACCACGAGTGGGTGTGCCGGGCTGGGCAGAAGGCAGAGCCAGCGCAGGAAAGGGTCTCCTCCACACCCAGCCCCGGGCAGTCACTAGCCACTTGACCTCAGGGGCCGCGCGCACCCTCCCTCCCTCCCAGGGGCCGCCCTGCACCTCCAGGGAGAGGGGGCCAGGGTCTCAGGCCTCTGTAGGTCCCTCAGGCTCACAACAGTCAGCCATGGGCCCAGAGCCTCGCCACCTCCAGCCTTCTCTAGGCCCCTCCTGGCATGACCACAGGCACTGGCCTGCCCCTCACCTAGTCTCTGGGCTCAAGCCAGGAGCGGAGCAGACTTGGGGGTGCCTGATACGCCCCAGAAGCTCTCCCGACTCCAGCACCAAACACCCCTGACTGCATGGGGACCCCCGGCACCTCTTCTCCTGCTTGGCAACTCTCAGCCACCCTCGGGCTAGGGCCACACGGGGTGCTGCACCATGATTCCAGCAAGTTCACTGCAGGCGGGTGCCCGGGCACTCACAGGCAGGAGGGACAGACGTAAGTCACCCACAAGCCCAGGAAGGGACCATGGGCCAAGGCAGCCCAGTGTGCCCAACACCAACCCTGGCGACCGGGACGGAAATTCCCGGGGCCCATCACAGCTCACTCCTGGGAGGCGTTCTGGCCAGGACAGGCTCTGGATGGAACCACAGGCAAGCCTGCGCCCGACAGGACCGAGGATTGGAACGAAGCCTGTGTACAGTTAGGTGTCCCCACGTTCAACAGAGTGGCCAGTTCAGAACGAACTCTGTCCAGGTTTTGTCAGGATAGCTGTGTCCTGCCCTGCACCTGCCCAGGTGTACCCTCCCTCCCTGTGGGTGCCAGAGTCAGACTTAGACCCCTTGCCACAGAGGGTCTCTACCTGGCCCAGGTGAACTGGCCACAAGGAGAACCTCACAGCACATCCATCCCACTCAGGACCCAACGAAAGCTATTGCAGGACCCTCACCCACGCCCACCCCCACCCCCACCCCCACCCCCGCAGCAGAGATGAGCCCTGGGCCCCGGAGAACCTCCTGCCTGGGCCATGTGAGTGGGTGCAGAGCAGTTCCACAGGCTCCAGGCAAAACCCCAGCAGGACGCTCTCCCTGAGCTGCCCTTGCCCTTGAGGCAGAGCCAGCAGAACCAGCCTCGGGGAGCTGGAGCCTGCTCTGGTCGGCCATCCCCAGGGCCCCTCCCTCCCCCTCTCCAGGGGCCCTTCCCAGACCCCAAGCTTGGGGCCCCCAGGGACCCAGCCCGGGCTGCAGGCAGCTGACAGCAGTTTGGATCTCAGAGGGTCCAGAAGGGCCCCGGGTCATGGAGCCTAAAGCCATAAAGCGGTTTCCTCTCAAGAGGAAAAGGGGGCTGCCCAGACCTCCCCAGCCCACAGCTGCCACGGGGGTAAGAGGGGGGCGACAAGGGTCCCTGCCAAGGGAGGGAGGCGGCCTGGGCGCTGCCCGTTTGGGAGGTGAGGAGAGGCCACAACTATGCGACCCACTGCCAGGCGGTGGCAGCCGCCCCTGCCCCATGTGGGAGGCACCCGCCGAGGCGCAGGCACAGCGCAGCCCGGACCCACGTGTCTGCTGAGCATGGACTCGGGACGTGGACGCCGGCCGGGAGGAGCCCCCGCCGCGGCCCACCCCACCTACCCGCGCAGCGCGATGCCCTATTAAGGGCATGACAGCGGGGGCTGCGCGGAGCTCGCGGCCTCTTCCCCGGGCGCGGGCCGCGGGTCGAGCGGGGCGGACAGGGGACGGGGCTCCGTGCGGCCGCCATGTGGAGCCGGTGGACAGGGCGTCCGAGGCCAGCTGACCGGCTGGCGGGCCCCGGCGCGCGTACCTTTGTACCGCTCCCGCACCTCCTCGTAGGCCTGGACGAAGTCCTGCTCGTCGGGCGGGGGGCCGGGCGGCAGCGGGGCGGCCATGCGGGCGCGGGACGGGGCCGGCGGGGCGCTGCGACACGGGGGAGCCTCCAGCCCTCCGCGGCCACTCTGTCCCTGCGGCCGCCGGCGCCGCTTAAAGTGCCGCCCCCCCCCCCCCGCACCCAGGATGCCCCACGGGCGGGGCGGGGCGGGGCCAGGGCAGCTGCGGCCGCGGCGGGCGACTGCCGGGGTTGGCGCGGCTGGACCCGGCTCCGCGGGCTCCACCCCCTGCCCCAGGGCGCGTGCCAGCGGGCGAACCCCACCTCCTGCTCCTGGCCGGGTCGGGCGCCCACAGCCTGAATTCTCCCCGTCCGCCCGGCTCCCAGCCCCGACCTCTCCGTAACCCCGAGGGATCCGCTACTTCACCTGATCACCCGTGCACCCTCCTTCCGCCCCCTCCGCCTCCACAAGGAACGCTTCCCTTGAAACGCTGGACTTAGAATTGGTATCAACATAGAAGGGGCTCAGCCCTGGCCGGTGGGCTCAGTGGTTAGAGCGCAGGCCTGCGGACTGAAGGGTCCCGGTTCCATTCCCGTCGGGGCACATGGCAGGGTTGCTGGCTCCGTCCACAGTGGGGGGGGCGTGCAGAAGGCAGCCAATCGGTGATTCTCACCATTGCTGTTTCTGCCTCTCCCGCTCCCTTCCTCTCTAAACTCGATAAAAATACATTAAAAATAATAATAAATAAATAAAATAAAAAGCCTGTCTTGAGTTTGTGTGGCTCAGTGGCTAGCGCACTGGCCTGCAGAGTGAAGGGTCTGGGTTCCATTCCAGTCAAGGGCACATGGCCGGGTTATGCGTTGGATCCCCAGTAGGGGGCGTGCAGGAGGCAGCCTATACATATTTCTCTCTCATGGATATTTCTACCTCTACCTCTCCATCTCTCTGAAATCAATGAAAACATACTAGGTATACCTGTTAACAATGCGGATTTTTTCAATAGATGGAGTTGCACATATATTGATATATATGCGATTTGATATGTATGCTATTTTGTTGTATTGACAACAAGCTTCAAAACTTCATGTGTCAAATTTTCTGAAGGTATTAACACCATAGATATTTTTACACTTAAAAATGTCGAATTTCGTGTTAAAAAAAAGAGCATTTGCAGGAAGTTTTAATTCATTACTTTATTTTGAAGAAAAGTGCTGCTGAAAGTGATTGTAGCTTATGGTGATCCTGCTCCATCTCAAGAAACTTGTGAACGCTGGTTTAAATGCTTTAAAAGTGATGATTTCGATGTGAAAGGTAAAGAACGTCCAGGTCAAGCGGAAGAGTTTGAGGACCAACAATGACAAGCATTATTGGATGAAGATGCGTATCAAACTCAAAAACAATTTGCAGAAAGATTAAATGTTGCTCAGCAAACAATTTCCGATCTTTTACAAGCAAGGGGAAAGATTTGTAGGAAGGAAAATGGGTGCCACATCGATGCTAAGAACATCAGCAGGCGATGCCCGAGGCCACTGCCCGCGCAGGACAGCACAGAGGAAGGCGAGGATATGGAAGGACATTCCTGATTCGCTTTCATTTGGGGAAAGTGGGCCTCTGTTTTGGGTTGCTGTTAATCCTCACCCCAAGGATACCTTCCCACTGACTTCTTTGTTTTTTCTTTACAGAGTGGGAAGGAGGGAGGGGAGAGAGGGGGCGGGGGAATGAGAGCAGCTTGGGTTGGTTGCCTCCGAGGCCAGGATGGAACCTTCAACCCTTCAACCCAGGGACGTGCCCTCGACTAGGAACCCAACCTTCAACCCTTCGGTGTGCGGGTCTCTAACCACTGAAGCACCATCCAGGGCCAAGGCCTCTTTTAAAACCCATATGTGACCTGAAAAAAACCTGTCAGGTCATGGGTCCCCTTCACACCTGCCCCTGGGGATGGGGGCAGACGGCCAGCCTCCGCCCTGTCCTGCTATCCTGCCCCTCTGTGTATGCACCCCCAGAGTCAATTGCTGCCCACACCATCCCTGCTCAGCAGCTCGCCACCCAGCCTCTCCCCACACGCCGTGACCCACCCTCTCAGCCCCTCAGAGCCAGCCCTGACCCCCAAATTCCTCGTCATCATCCGGGTCCGAATGGTGAGTGGGGTCAGGACTCCACAGCCCGGCACAGAGACGTTCCATGGGTTTCCCCGTGCCCAGCACATCCTGGGGGGGGGCTTCCAAGAACGAGCCACCCACTTCCCAAAGGGAGGGGACACTGTCCAGCTGCCAGCCCTACTCCATGGGAGGCCTCTACCTGGCTTTCCCATCCTCCTCCCCAGAATGGCCAGGCCCTGGCTCAGGGAGGGGACCCTCCTGTCCTGAGGACGTGCCTCCACCGCCCCTCATGGGGGCAGCCAAGACCAGAGGCCTGGAAGGCAGCTCTGCCCCAGGAACCCAAGAAAGTATCCTCAGGGCATTGGGGCGCTGGGCTGGGTCATGAGGCCTGTGCTGGCGCCGCCCAGCAGCTTAACCTCAGGCCCGGTGCAGAGACCGGTGCGGCCAGTAGGTGGCGCTGTGCTGCCTGCAATCGCGCGGACAGGAGGGCCCTCCCGGCCCCGCAGACCTCACCTGTCCTTCCAGCTCCTACACCTGCGCAGCGCTCCGCAGCGGCGCGGGCAGCCAGCCAGCACTTAGAAACCGGAGGACGAGGCCCTTGGCTTACCTGCGATTCGGATGACGGCCCGCTCCGCAGGGTCCAGGACGCTGCCATTGCCCGCCGAGCCGGCCCCGCTGCGCCGGCTCCGCTGCGTCTTGCCCAGGTTCCAAGGCAGGGTGTCCCCGGGGCTGGGGGAGCCGCTGCCTCCGTTGGAGGAGCCATCCTCGGCCGCCGTCCGCACCTCAAGGTCTTCCCCCGACATGGCCTGCGGGAGAGAGAGAGGAGGGGGTCACACCGGGGGGACTGCACACTGACCCAGCACCTTCTTAACCTAGACACTGGCCCACCCCACCCACCCGGTCACCTGGACACGGACCCCCCGCCTGTGTCCCACCTCATCACACACTGACCCCCACCTTCTCCACCCACCACAGCTGGCCACACCCCCTCCAGCTCATCCCTCAGACACCACACAGGGACCCCTCCCAAACACTGACCTCACTATCTCCAGGCCATCACTAGGACAGTGACTGCGCCCCTCCTCTTAGTCACCCAAACGCTGACCCCTCTGTGCTGTCACCCATGGGCTCACCACATCAGAGGACACTGACCCTACCCTTCACCCTGACCAACGCAGGGGAGGGGGTAATTACCTCCACTTGGACACTGACCCCACCCTCCACGCATCACTCAGACACCGGCCACCCATGCCCACAACCCCACACCTGACCCCTGTCTCCTTTAATCCTCTGACCACTAGGAAAACCAGGCCATCAGGAAGCACTGACCGCTGCCCCTCCCCTCCAGGCCTGACCCCGTCCCCTGGACAATGGCGCTGTACCTACGAGCTGTCTCAGCCTCTACGACTCCCCAAGGCCCCACCGCCAGCCCCGCACGCATCTCCGCAGTGAACTCCTATAAATAGCCCGAGCCGCAGCGGCGTGGGCCCGGAAGCTGGCTGCGGGCTGCGGCAGGGCTGGGAGGGAGCAGGGCCGCCGCTCAGCACCCACCGGAGCACGCACACCCGCACCCGCACCGCACGCACACCCACGCGTGCACACTCCAGCTCCCCGTCCCCAAGCGCGCTGGCGTGCGAGAGGTGAATGGGGCTCTGTTCCCGCGGGGGTGGGGTGGCGAGGGGGCACAATGTGGGCTCTGTGCCTCGCCCTCGGGCTAAGGTATGGGGAGGAGACAGGGCACCAGCCGGGGGCCACTCCGCCCCGCCTCTCCAGCTCCTCCACCGGCCGCCTGGGCTCCAGCCCCCCGCCCGCACCCTGGGGTCAGCCGAGCCTCCGCAACGATCTTTCCTGTCCACACCCTGGGCACTCCCGACCAGTTCCGCAGTCTTGGGGCGCAGAGGTGGAGTCCTCCCGAGGGAGGATGGGCCGCCACGTAGCCCCTAGTTCCGGGACGTAGCCCCTAGTTCTGAGGCCGGAGAGCCCCCACACCACCCCGAGGCTCCCGTGAGCAACGCGCCTCTCCATCGGACCCGGTCATACGTGCCTGGTGGCTCAGCTCAGCGAGGCTCGGCCGCCGCAGCCAGACTGCTGGACCCGGAGAGTCAGGAGGCGGCGCGGGCGGGGCGAGCCCGGGGCCCCGCCCAGACTCCCAACCGAACGCCGCCCGAGCGATGGGACGCCCGGGTGCGCGCGGGGCTGGGAGCCCACGGAGGCGGTGGGGCTGGAACACGAGTGCGGCTCCGCCTGGGCGGAGCCCCTGTCGCCAGGCACGGCCACCTCCCCGCGCACTCGGGGTGAGCCGGTCCGCAAGGAGACGTTGCTGGGGGCGCGTGCGTGACACCAGGCGACGCGGGGTGCGCGCCCTGGGCCGCCCCAGAGGAGCAGCGGGCTCCGCTCCACCTCCCCCGCGCCACGCGGAGCTCCCTCCCGCCTTTCCACTGAGGTCGGACGGACTAGTTTGCTCCAGCAGGTCCCTCCGCCGGGTTCCACGTTTATTCAAATAACAGAGTCGCGCTTAGCGAGGTGTGGCCTCGGCGGAGGGTGTGGGCCGTCAGCCCTCCTCCTGGGCTCTGCTGACCCCTGGTGGCTGGGCGCGCCCCTGAGGGGACCCCGCCCAGCCCTCCTCGCTGCTTCCCCGGTCCCCGCACCTCCACAGGAGGCAGGGGCGGCTCAGGCAGCAGATCCGTAAGGCTGTGTGCAGCTGGGGCCTGGGGCGAGCAGGAGGCCAGAGAAGCCGAGAGGGACCGCTGGGGTCAGGAGTCCGGGGAGTGGCCCGAGAGCCCAGAGGGCTCCCAAAGGGGAGCCCCGGGTGTGTGCTCGCACGTGATGAGGTGGGTGGGCAGCGCCTGGGTGTCGTGAAAGATGACAAAGATGCTGGGCTGGCGGAGGCAGTCCACGGCGCTGTCGTAACGCAGGAGCCCGTGGCCGGGGGAGCGCAGAGGGGGCGCCCGCAGCTGGCGATGGCCCTGCCCGTAGTCCCCAGTCAGCACCCGCGCCACAAACACTGCCTTGTGGCCCTCGGCGTCCGGGGGCGAGTAGCGGTCTTGCACGGAGAGGGAGGCGCGCTTGGCGAAGTATACTCCCTGCCCGTAGAGCGTGCCTGTGGGCCAAATGGCTGGGGTCAGGGCGCCCAGGGGACAGAGCCCGCGCCCCCGCGCCCCCGCGCCCCCGCGGCACCCGGGCTCACCATTGCGGCCGCAGAAGCTGCGGTTGAACCCGTAGGCACAGATTTCGGGGACAGCGGGCACCGACGTGCCGTGGTACAGGACGTGCTCCACCGGCCGCTGCTCGCAGCGCTGCTCCAGGCGCTCTCGGTGCAGCTCGTACTGTTGCTGCAGCAGCGGGTGCAGCACGCGCTCCACCTGCCAGGCGGCCACAGGGTTAGTTGGAGACCCTCCCCACCCTCTGGGCCAAAGGGACAGCGCTGGGGCTGTAAACCAGGAGCCCGGGGTTGGCCGGCCGCGTGACTCAGTGGAGGGGCCTGGACCTGTGAGCCAGGAGGTCCGGGTTCAGTTCCCCTCAGGGCACATGCCCAGTTGTGGGCTCCATCCCCAGGGTGGGGCATGCAGGAGGCAGCCCATCCAAGAGTCTCTCTCATCATTGACATTTCTCTCTCTCTCCCTCTCCTTTCTTCACTGAAGTCAATAAAAACATGTTTTTTAAGAGCCCTGTGTTGGAGGAGGTCAGGGTCTGGGGAGACCACAGGGTCAACCTTCCAGGAGGCCCTACCACTCACCAGCTCTTGGCACCACAGACAGGCCTCTGCAGAGAGGAGCTGAGCCAGGTACCTCCCCTGCGCCAGGACATCACCCCCAACACCAAGAAACACCCCTGGACCTCTGGGTGCTGGGAAGACCAGGCGACCAGTCACACAGCCAGCCATGGATGAGCTGCAGGGACCCACACAGAGCTTCTAGGGGAATTCTAACTAGGCTCTGCAGGGCGATGGGAAAGAATAGCATATCCACAAAACAAAGCTAGAAATGTGGAAAGAAGTGCTTTGAAAATTAGCGCGTTCTTACATTAAGAATGGAATTGAGCCCTGACTGGTTTGGCTCAGTGGATAGAGCGTCGGCCTGTGGACTGGAAGGACCCAGGTTCGATTCCAGTCAAGGGCATGTACCTTGGTTGCGGGCACATCCCCAGTGGGGGGTGTGCAGGAGGCAGCTGATCGATGTTTCTCTCTCATCGATGTTTCTAACTCTCTATCTCTCTCCCTTCCTCTCTGTAAAAAATCAATAAAATTTATTTTAAAAAAAAGAATGGAATTGAACTATTAACTGAAAAAGAAAATTTTTAATTCTCACCCAAGGATATTTTTCCACTGATTTTTTTTTTTTTTTTAGGGGGAGTGGAAGAGAGAGGGCAAGACAGAGAGAAACATCTCGATTGGTTGCCTCCTACACACACCCCAGTCTGCAACCCAAGGTATGTGCACTTGACCAGAATCGAACCCGGGACCCTTTGGTCCGCAGGCCAACGCTCTATCCACACAGCCAGCCTGGCTTGGACTGAAAAATAAATTTTAAAAAACCCTTTTAAAGAATGAAATTGCTGAACAAAATCTAGCAGGGAGGCCAGATAGTAATCAGATCCTGGAGCTAGAGTTAAGGAGGGATCCGTGTGCAGAGCTAGAGAAAAGAGTGGAAACTGAGAGAGAACCGTGAGGGAGGAGGCTGCGGCCTGTGTGAAGGGAACCGCACAGGAAGAGGACAGCAGGTGACAGGAGCACGGGAGGTACGAACGCAAGTGCCCCCAAGCTGAAGGTGGCGTCTTCAGGTGGGAAGGACCCATGAGATGACAAGGACAGTGGGAAAGGACACATCCCTGCCAGAAACTGTCAACCTTCAACGTGAAAAACCACTCATGCCCACACACACCAACGTCAACGCAGAAATGGAAAAAGTCTCACATCCTCACACAGGGCGGGGCGTCTCCCTGCCGATACCAGGTGCTAAGAAACCAAAGAGAGATTTCTTTTCTTTTCTTTTCTTTTTTAGCTTTCCAAGAGCAATTTAAAGAAAAAGAGTAATGTTTTCCCAAGATTCCTAGAAAGAAGACATATTCTGATCCTGAACACTATATGCAGCCAGACTGTTATTGGTGAGGACAAAATCAGGACATGTTAACACAGACAAGAACCAGCTGAGCTCCTTCAAGTGAACAACATGTTTTTAAAAACACCACAAATGCAACTTTTGTTCGTAAGAGAATATTTGGCATCAATATCAAATTATAGTTGCAAATTACCTCTAATTGTAAAAGGCAAACAAAATTTTAACGTTCCAGATGGTTACTACCAGGCCCTGGCTGGGTAGCTCAGTTGGTTAGAGAATCGTCCCAATCCACCAAGGAGGTGGGTTCACCCCCCACCCCAAATCAGGGCACACACAAGAGTCAACCACTAAATAAACACATGAACAAGTGGACAACAGACCAAGGTCTCTTGCTCTTCCTCTCTCTCAAAATTAATTTAAAAAAAAAGACGGTTAGTACCCACTCAAGGAGATACTTCCACTGAACAGAAAACATTTGTGCGTGAGGCCGCCAGGAGCGCGAAAAGCGCCCCAGCGCCAAGCACAGAGGAGAATGGAGAGCGCGTTTCTCCATGTGCCCGGTGGCTCAATGGTAAACACATTTTCCATCATCTCTGTGTCCATCGGCCTGCGGCCCAAGGGGTTTTGTGATGGTTGCAGGACAGACGACGAAGCTCATTTGTCAACCTTGACAGAAGAAAGATGAGGTAAGGACCACACTGTGCGGTGGACGGCGGAGGAGGCGAGGGCAGGGAAGGGAGGCGAGAACGTTTCCCAAGAGAAGTGGGGGAGTGGGTGGGGGAAGAGACTCAAGTGCGCCCTCCAGAGTCACACAGGTGGTGCCTGGGAGACTCAAGCGCCCATAACTAACCACACGAGCAGGGAGCCAGGGGGTGTGTGCCTCCCCCTCCCGACGCGCAGAAGGGGCAGGTGCAGAAGTGGAGGAGATGTACTTGGTCCGAAGGTTAGCGGTCATCTCTAAGAAAGCAGTGGTGGCAGGTGGTGGCAACTGACAGGGCGGGTCTGGGGAAGGCCAGAGGTCCTGTCTCTCTGACCAGCTCCAGGTCGCTGAGGTGCTGGGTCCACCCACACTTTGTGCATCGAGAGTCGAGAGCACCTGGCTGGCATCACTGGCACGTGGGCCCAGCTCTCACTGTCTCTCCCTTCTCGCCCTCCGTGAGCCTGCCCACGAGCACTCAGCCCTGCTCTCTGCTGCAGCTTGCTCCTCCCCTTCTCTCCCCCCATCACCAGCTCCCTTACAGCCTGGGTCCTGCCCTCACCGCCGCGTCACCCTCCTCCGCCAGCCCAGCTTCAGCTCCAGCCCTGCCTTCACCCTCACTGCCAGCCGACCAGCCCAGCAGAACCTCCTCCTGCCCTTCCTTCTGGCCATGCAGATGCCCTGGGCCTCGCCACCCTGCAACACCCACCCCTCCCCAGCCCTTCCTCAGCCTCTTCTCCCTGCACTCCTGGGGTTTCTCTCTGGCTCCCACGGGGGTCCCAGTCTTTTGTGAGGCGCACCCACGCTCAGAGATGCCTCAATTAGTAGCACCACAGGAGGAGGTGGTGGCCTTGCAGCCAGCCCTCTTCTTCTCTTTTTGTTTGGTTACTCATCACTTGAGGATATTTTTCCATTGATTGTTAGGGAGAGTGGAAGAGAGAGGGAATGACAGAGAGAAATATCGACGTGAGAGAAACACATCTATTGATTGCTTCCTGCACAAGCCTGACCAGGGCCCAGGCCGGAGAGGAGCCTGAAACAAAGATATGTGCCCTTGACCGCAGTCGAACCCGGAACCTTAGGTCCGTGGGCTGATGCTCTACCCGCTGGGCCACACTGGCCAGGGCCAGCCAGCCCTCTTCTTGCTGGAGCGACTGTGAGAGGCAGAAGAGACCCCAGAACAGCACCAGCACGTTCATCTGTAGAGCAATCCTTGCAAGAACCACAAGATGGCATCGCTGGTGTAGCTGGCAATGCAGGGACCTGCTCAAGCCTGATGGGTCCTGGACACCGCCTCCCCCACCACCTCTAGGCCCTTGTCTCCCCAACCCAGACTCTGTGAATGACCTCTGGGCAGGGAGTGGTCTGGGAGCCTGGTGCTCTTCCCTCCTCCAACAGCTCCCAGCCTGCCCCACGCCAGGCTCCTGGCCAGCTGGCCCTGACAAGCAAAAATGACAGCCCACAGGCTCTGCAAGGCGAAAACAGTGCCAAGAGCCCAGAAGGCCATGAGGCTGACAAGATCAAAACTAGACTCACCCGGACGATGCGGATCCTGCTGTGGGCAGAGTCCAGGGTGTCATAGAAGGTCTGCACCACCTCCTGGAACTCAGGGCTGTTCTCAGCCAGACACTCCAGCCTGCCCAAGGGCCCCTTCGGCCTCTGCTGTGACCCTGACACATGGAGAGAAAGAAGGTCTGGGCCATGCCCAGGGCACGGGGGGTTCGGAGAGCTACCCCACCCCACCCTCCCCTGTCCTAGGTGTAGACTCACCGGTGGGGCTCGAACCCTCCAAAAGATAGGTCATACTCGGACCCCAGGGGTCAGCCAGCAGTGCCCTTAAGTGGCGGGCTGCACGGGCGGGCTGGGCCCCGAAGCCACGGAGGACAACATGGTCATCGTGAAGGGCAACGCTCACACCATGGCGCCACTCCAGGCGGGCACGCAGCTCTGCAGGCAGCGTGTGACCCCGGAGCCCCACTGTCTCCTCCCGGAGGTGCACCTCCAGGGCAGCCCCAAGGGCCCGGTCCAGCTCGTCCATGTCCTGCTCAAAGGCCGCATGCACCACCAGCTGGGCTTGGCCACCGGGCCCCCCACCCAGGAACTCCTCCTCGGCCTCCAAGGGGGTCAGCTCCAGCAGGGAGAGGGCCAGCGCCCGCTGCAACGCAGCAGCTTCCTCCTGTTCAGCCACTTGGTCCTGTGGCTCCAGGGACCGGTGGAGAGCCAGCTGCAGAGCTGCCTCCTCCTCCAGCCGATCGGGGGCCCCGGTTCTGGGGGCCACAGGCTCCTCCGAGGCCCTGGGTGCAGGCTCCTCCTCTGGCTGCTCCTCTGGTTCCTCCTCCCCAGGCTCCAGGGGCAGCCAGTCCTCCCCATCCAGGGCCTCCAGAGTGGCCAGTAGCTCTCGGACCTCCTCTGGGGACAGGGAGAGGCACTGGGTGAGGGGTCCAGCCCAGCCAAGGTGGGGTTGAAGGATAGGATGTGTCAGGGAACAGGTGTAAATGAGGGGCTCAGGGATATGGGGTCACAAGGCAGGTGGGCGTGCAAAGCAAGGCAGAGGGTGAGGTCAAGAAAGGGCCACAGGATGTCCCAGGGAGCCCTACCGAGGCCCAGGTTCTCCCGGTCACTGCCTGTCCTGTCGGGGGGCCACGGAGTGTGGGCTTGGCCAGGGAGGGCCTGGAGGTTCTCAGTGGGGTCCACCTGTCAGGAGAGAACTTCAGAGGCTACGGGTCCACACCCCTCCCTGGCCTCTGAGCAGGGGTGGGAGCGGCACCAGGCTGAGGTGTGAGGAAGGGGAGGGACAGGCGCAGGCCCCAACTCTACCTCTGTGGGGTCTGTGTCCAGGGCGTCCCCAGCCAGGCGCTCCGTCCCAAAGACACACTGGAACTGAGCCTCCAGCTCCCGAAGAAGGTGCTGCCCCTCGGGGCCCAGCAGGAACCTGGCGCTGCCCGGGTGCCTCAGGCTCAGCACGTGGTAGCTGATGCTGCCCAGCAGACTCTGCAGAAACTCCTCCGCTGCCTGGCATGGGGCCAGGGCTCCACAGAGCTGCAGAACGTGAGGGGTGAGAGGGCAGCTCTCAGGGTCAGGGCACTAGGAAGGTCCCTGGAGCTCCCAGGGGGAGAGGGGACCAAAGGCGCGGAATCGGCAAAGGTCACTCACTCGAAAGCCGGTCATATCTGATTCTTCGAGTGGGAAGAGGGCGACGTCTCCCAAGCCAGCGAGAAGGTCCTCATGATAGAGCTGCATGAAGCGCATGGTGCCCGGATCCATTGACAGCACCGTCTCCACCAGCCCCTCCTGCTCCGGGGTCGCCCCAGGCTCCAGGCCCCCTGATCCCACCTGCTCTGGAGACCCCAGGGCATTCTGCACTGAGCCCATGGGGCCTGGGGACTCTAGAGGCCTTGAGCTGACCGGCTCTGCCTGCCCTGAAGACCCCGACAGCCCCAGGCTCTCTAGCCCCTCCTGGCCCGAAGACCCCCCGGTTCCCGAGCTGACCGGCATGGCCTGCCCCAGAGACCCGATGGGCTCTGTCCTTAAAGGGGCTCCTGACTGGCCTGGGGCCTCCTTCGAGCCCAAGGTCACAGTCCCCACACCCTCCCGTGCCCTCTCAGGCTCTCCAGCCTGCAGACAGGCATGCTCAGCGGCCCCAGGCCCCAACTTGGCCGAGTGGTGCCCTCCACGGGCGTCCGCAGCAAGCTCCTCGGGCTCGAGGACGTCGTAGTGAGGGACCAGGCTCAGCTCCGAGCCCTGTAGCTGGTGGTCCTGCTGCAGCACCCGCTCGGCCACTTGAGGGGAAGGAGAGGGACGGGAGGCCCGTTAGCGGCCTGAGGGCTGAGCGGGGTGGGCGGGTATGCCGAGCCCCACTCACCCTGCCACTGCTGGAAGGAGACCACGGTGCCCAGGGGTCCTGGCAGGCTGCGCAGGCCCACCAGCGGGCCCCCACCGCTGCGGCGCTCATTCTCCAGGTACAGCTGCAGCAGCAGAAGGTCCACAGGGGTGGTGCCCCCCACCACGCGCACCGCTCGGGCTTGGGGTACCTGAGCCAGGGAGACCGTGGTCCCCTCCAGGTCCAGGGCCCGAGCCTGCTCCTCCAGCACACGGACTTCTGTGGGGAGGGTGCAAGTTGGCTCAGCGCATCCTCCCCAACGGGCACACCTGCCCTGTTCCGTCTCTCACCCGCCTCCGAGAGGGGCTTCGGCAGCTGGACGAGGGCCCGGTCTGGTCGGGGACTGGCCAGGGCACGGCAGGGCCGCTCTGGGTGCCCCGCAGCACGCAGCAGGGCCTGGACATGCTGCTCCAGGCGCTCAGGTGCGGTGCCAGGGGGCAGTCCTTGGAGCAGCAGGCGGGCAGGCGCCCAGGGTGGGGCTGGCCGCAGGCTCAGCCGGGCACCCTGCAGCATGTGCTCCTTCTGGGCCAGGACCCGAGCTGCGTCTGTGGGCAGGGGCGGACGGGGGTCAGGGCTGGTGGCCCGTCGTGCCCAGGCTGCCCTTTCCATCAGCCCCCTCACCTGCAGCCTCCTGGAAAGTGAGCACGCCTCCGCAGCCAAGTCTCTGCCAGCTCAGCACAGGGCCCCCCCCAGAGCGTCGGTGGTTCTCAAAGTAGAGTGTGAGCAGCTCATCCGGGACGTCGGGGGGCAGCCCACTGAGCTCCACTGCCGCCCCCCCCTCCTCTGCCTCGGCCATTGCAACCCTGGGCAGGGACAGCAGGTAGGGTAGCAGCCCCACAGTCCGGCCCCACCCCTCCCAATCCCCACCACTCCCCTTGCCCCCACAGCCTTCCCTGGCACCCCTTTCATCACGGGCAACCCACACCCTCACTTACACTCCCGCTGCGGGGCGCCCAGGCCTGCTGAGCAGGCACAGACCTAGACCAGGAAACAAAAGTGAAACTAAGGGGAGGAGAAAGGGAGGGGCCTGCAGCCTGGCAGGGTGGCTGCCTCCTGCAGGCAGGTCTTCAGGCAGCACCTTCTCTCCGCCCCCCACGCCTCCTCAGGCTGCAAAAGGCCCCCAGGGGTTGTGGGCCGGGCATGACCACTCAGCCCAGCCCACCAGCCCCATTGTCCCACCCAGCCCACGGACTGGCAGGGAAGCGGGAGTGAGCCCTACTGTCCTCCACGCCCATTGGCCTCTCTCTGTGAACCGTTAAGTGGCCAGTCCCCCTTCCTCCTAAGTCCACCAGGGGGCTCCAGTCACTGCCCCGACTCAGGGACCTTAGCCTCGGTGTTGCCCTCCCCCCACCGCACGCCCCTGCGCCATGCTCCCTTCGCTTCCAGCCTCTCAAAGAGCTGTGCTCACGGCTGTGTGCTACCTCCCACCTCCCGTTTACCCGTCAGCCTCCACCCCTGCTGCTCCCCGAGGGGACTGCGGACCTGCACAGCCTGCACGCCCAGCAGCACGCCTGGCCTCTTGGCCGCCCCCACCCTGGTCTGAGCCTCCATCCCCTCTCACTGGATCTCCACACCCATCGTCTGCCACTCCCACCCACCGCGCGGTCCCTCCTCCACTGAGCAGGAGTGAGCCTTGCGAAGTGGCACCGCAGCTGCTATAGCTTGGAGCGTGAGAAAAGCCAGTCGCTCACAGTGAAAACCAAAGTCCTCTGGGGGACCTGCCAGGCCCTGCTGGATTGAGCCCCATCCCCCCTAAACCCCCAAGCCGGGCCACTCCAGCCCCGTCCTCCCGAACAGCAGGGGATCCCACCCGTCCCTGCACTGGCCACCCTCGCCCCTTACGCTGCTCTTAGCAGCAGATTTAACTTGAAGTTGCAAGTCTTTAGGGACCTTACACAGGACACTTCCAAGGCCCTGACCCCAACGTCGTCTTTGTCATTTTCTATTGTTTCCTAAATTGTATGAGCTTTTAGCCTCCCTGCCGGCTCTACACCTTCTCTCCTGGCAGAACGCGCCACCTCCCAGCACACTGTCCACTCAGCCAGTGGCTGCTCGCTGCTGCAGAGCGCGGCCCGGGCAGCGGGCACTGGAGCAGCTCCAGTCATGGCCAGATGGCTGCATTTTTAGGAGCCGGTTGTTACACTGGTGGTAGCTTGAAATCAGTCATGAGCACGTGCAAAAGGTGCAAATCAGGGCTCGCCCTCGCTAGACCCAGCTGCTAACCGCAGAACCAGCACATTCGGGGCACAGGACAGAGCCTTTGCAAGCCACTGCAGGGCCTGCGAGAGGCCAGCCGTCCAGAGGAGCGTTGTCAAGGCCCCAGGCCCCAGGCGGGGAGGCTGCAGCAGGGGCGTCCCTGGCTTCGGCCGGCCGGCAGCACCCGCTCAGGACGACCCTGGAGCTGAGAGAAGAAATAAACCCTCAGCCCCTTCGCGGTGACACAGGCGTGAGGGCTGCAGCCTGTGCTTGTGAGGAAGACAGTGAGGATAAGGGTCTCCTGTGGGACTGGCATGACTTGCTTTCGATGGCGGGGATGATGGGCGACTAAGTAATTGGGCCTCTGGTCTGGGAGAGGCTCCACAAAAAGGGAAAGCGGCGTTTTAAGGCCAAGAGAGGATGGAGAGAGCGGGGCAGCCTCAGGAGTCCCGGGTTTGGGATTACAGGTCTCAGCCGCGGACCAAGCTGGCCGGGCAGACGTCAGCCTGCGGGGTCTTCAGCGCCCACGCCCCGAGCCCACCTCTCGGCGACAGTGTGGGACGCGGGTTCGAGCTTGGAGAGGACTCCGCGGGGCGGCCGCAGCGGGTCAAGTCCACCCGAAGCCCCACGTCCCCCGCCAGGCCCCGCCCCCGCCGCCAGGCCCCGCCCCCGCCGCCAGGCCCCGCCCCGCGCCGGCCCCGCCCCGTCACAAGGCCCCGCTGCGTCTTCCGAGCCGCAGGCGCAGGCCCAGCCAAGCGGGCTGCGGAGCGGGTGCGGGAACGGGTTCGGGCGCAGCGGCCATTGACCGCGCGGCCGCGCAGCGGCCACCGTACGCACCGACCTGCCTGAGGCCCCGCGAGTGGTGAGTCCCGGGCCCAGCCCAGCACCCAGGCTGCCCGCTGAGCCGCCGGCCGGCCGCCCCCGCCCCCGCGCGGACCCTGCGCAGCCAGCGGCGCCCCGTGGGTCAGTCGGTCGGTCTGGCCCGGGCTCGCAACCCGTTTGGGACCGGGGTGGTGACGGGGGTCGGAGGCCCGCGGCCTGGAGCGGGAGGGAGGGCACGACGCGCTGCGGTGGCGGCGAGACCTGAGGCCTGAGGCCCCCCCACCCCCGCCGACCCGGCAGGAAGGCCCACCCCGCCCTCGGAGAAAGCTCGGTGGCCGCCGCCCCACCCGCTTCACCCCCCGCACCGCGCCCGCTTTGTTCCCCCGCACGGCCTCCGGTTGCTTCCATCCCCCACACACCCCCGCACCCCGCTGTTGCTGGCGTACCCCACTGGCAGGCACCCCGCAGCCGACCCAGGCCTGCTGCCCCCACCCCGGGGCGAGAGACGGACGCGCCCGCGCAGATGGCCCGGGGATTTTCTCGGATGGAAATAGCCGCTGGGCCTCCCCTTAATGCCGCTTACGGGGAGGGGAGCGAAGGGGCGGCCGGACACACCCCCACCTCTGACCGCACCCTCCCGACTCGGGCGTCCGGCGTCGGGGAGAAGGCCTTCCAGTTGCCTCTAAGAAAACGAGCCGTCCCCGGTCCCCGGTCCCCGGGCGGACAGCATCCCTTCACCTTGGGAGTCGGTCTGGAGCGGCCTCTAGGCGGCAAGCCCACGCCCAGCTGCCCGCCGACCCTCCCGGCCCAAGCGCCCCTCTGCGCGCCGCTTGGCACTGCCCGGAGGCGAAGGTCGCGGGTCCTCGCCCTGCTCCGGTTCCGGCAGCAGGTGGGGCCGCCCCAGGATGCGGGGGACAAGTCACCCCAGGCTGACTGTTCTCTCTCTCTCCTCTAGGGGGAGCCACAGAACCGGAGGCCATGCCTCATGAGAAGAGTTTCTTGGTGTCTGGGGACAACTATCCTCCCCCCAATCCTGGATATCCGGGGGTGCCGCAGCCCCCCATGGCTCCTTACCCTGGGGCCCCTTACCCACAAGCCCAGTTCCAGCCTTCCCCCTATGCCCAGCCAGGGTATCCCCAGGGCCCCAGCTCCTACCCGCAAGGGGGTTACCCCCAGGCCCCCTACCCCCAAGCAGGTTACCCCCAGGGTCCCTACCCCCAAGGGGGCTACCCCCAGGGCCCCTACCCCCAAGCGGGCTACCCCCAGGGGCCATATCCACAGAGCCCCTTTCCACCCAACCCCTACGGACAGCCACAGGTCTTTCCGGTCCAGGACCCTGGCTGTGAGTAGCGGCAGGGGCTTGGGAGGGCAGGGGCTCCGGCACCCACAAGTGGCCCTGACCCGGCCCCCTGCTCCCCAGCACCTCCGCACGGGACCTACCACGAGGAAGGACCCCCGTCCTACTATGACAACCAGGACTTCCCTGCCACCAACTGGGATGACAAGAGCATCCGCCAGGCTTTCATCCGGAAGGTGGGCCTCGCTCGGCTGGGCCGGGGGGCAGTGGCACGGGGCAGGCTCTGAGCGGCTCCTCCCTCAGGTGTTCCTGGTGCTGACCCTGCAGCTGTCCCTGACTCTGTCCACCGTGGCCGTGTTCACGTTCGTCAAGGAAGTGAAGGGTTTCGTCCGGGCGAATGTCTGGACCTACTACGTTTCCTACGCCATCTTCTTCATCTCCCTCATCGCCCTCAGCTGCTGTGGGGACTTCCGCCGAAAGCACCCCTGGAACCTGATTGCACTGGTAACTCCAGATCCTGAGCCCCTGGCCGCCAGGGCCCTGCCTCCCCCCACACACTCCCACCGTTGGCGCTGAAGGGGGAGCGGGGTTGTGACCGGAGCAGCCCTCACACGCAAGGCCCCGTCTCCCCACAGTCCATCCTGACCATCAGCCTGTCCTACATGGTGGGCGTGATCGCCAGCTTCTACAACACCGAGGCTGTCATCATGGCTGTGGGCATCACCACCATCGTCTGCTTCACGGTGGTCATCTTCTCCATGCAGGTGAGGGTCCTGGGGGGGTTCTCCTCCAGGCCTGGGAAGGCTCCCGGCGGGGTGGCTGCTGGCGGGGGCCTGGCGGGGGGCACAGGGCCTGCTGTCGCTGTCCTCTGCAGACCCGCTACGACTTCACGTCGTGCATGGGCGTGCTGCTGGTGAGCATGGTGGTGCTGGTCCTCTTCGCCATCCTCTGCATCTTCATCCGTAATCGCATCCTGGAGATCGTGTATGCCTCACTGGGCGCGCTGCTCTTCACCTGCGTGAGTGAGGGGCCCCCTGGGGCGGGCACTGGGCTGGGGGGGGGGCGGGTCCCTCAGCACCGCATGCTGTCACCTCAGTTCCTGGCCGTGGACACCCAGCTGTTGCTGGGGAACAAGCAGCTGTCGCTGAGCCCGGAGGAGTACGTGTTCGCGGCGCTTAACCTGTACACAGACATCATCAACATCTTCCTGTTCATCCTCACCATCATCGGCCGCGCCAAGGAGTAGCCCGAGCCCTGCCACGCGGGGGCCCCATGCGGGTGATGTGGCTGGCGTGGCAGTGCCATCTGGACCTCCCCTCTCTCTCCCCGGATGCAGCCTGGGACAGAGGAAGCCCCTCCACAACCCTCCTGTGTGTCCACTGCAGATACTTCCGTTTGGACCCGCTGTGGCCAGCATGACCCCTTCTAGCCCTCCCGCCCTGCCAGAGGGCAGTGGGGCTGGGTTTCTGTGCCACCTCCTGCCCACTCAGTGTTGCATGAGCCCCGTCTGCCAGCCCACCCCAGGGGGCAATACCAGGTCCCAGGGGAGAGGGACCGAGCCAAGAGGTGAGGTGCACGTCTCACCTCCTGTCCCAGCTCCCCACCCGGCATAAAGTATCCCCTTCTCCCCACCCCCACCCTGGAGTGCTGCCCTCTGGGGGCCTGCAGGGTGAGGGCCTCGGTCCTGTGCTGAGCCCTGAGGGCAGAGAGGATGGACTATTCCGGGGGAGAGGGTGCCTTTCTCTCGCTCTGCTGTCTTTAAAATTCCAATAAATGGACCCTCTGCTCTCTGCTCCTCTTGTCACTCTTCTCAGGGCCACTTCTTCCAGGAGGCGAGGAGGGGCTCTGGGCCTCCTCAGAGTGGTGAAGGGGCAGGACCAGGCCTCGATGGTGGGGTTAGCTTGCAGCAGAGTGGATGGCAGTATCTAATCCTTCCCCATCCACGCGTCTGCCTCCCTCCTTGCAATCTTCCCATGTCCTAAGAGATGAGCCAGGGTTCCCAGGTGACGGACAGGACCCTGAGGCTCCGGGAAGTTAATCAGGGTGCCTGGTGACATGATGGCGAGTGGCCCGGCTGTGTCTGCCACTCCCTCCTGGGACCTGCACCACGTGAGGTGAGACCCTGACCATGTTGCCCGAATAGCAGTGCCCCTGCCAGGCTCCTCAGACTCCGTCTCTGCAGGGTCCTCAGGGAGCCCATCCTTGGGCACCGGACATGCCACCCAGGCCTGGCTCCAACCAAGGCCCTCCCCAGCCCTCTGTCCTCTCCCTCTGCCCTCCCCACGAGAAGCCTGCAGACGAGAGCTGGGCGCTCGGCCTGCCTCCAGCCCCTTCTGTTGGCCTCAGCAGGCCCCACCCTTCAGGGACCCTCAGCCCAGCATGCTCCGATGTCCTCCCCTGGCTCTGCTGCCACAGCTCCAGAGCCCTCACCCAGCTACACCCTGGCCCTCGCGTGTCTGTTCAGATGCCAGCTAGCTGTCCACGTCCTCACCCTGGCTCCCAAAGATGGGTCCCTCCACCACCCCGGCTCAACTCTGAGGACCTCCTGCCTGAGCCCTCCCCGAGCTCCTAACCCATGGGACCCCCCCACACACACACACTGTGGCTTCCTCCGCAGGACCTGCTATCCTGCTTGGCTTGAGAGCCCTTCTTGGGGCTCCACCTTCTCCCTGGGAATCCATCACCCCTTCCTTTAACCAGCATAGCACCCCAGCATCTGTGAAGAGATCCGCACACAGAGCCAGCACCCCCCCCCCATGTCAGCAGGCACCTCAGCTGAAGCCTGCCCAACACCAAGCCCATCCTCCCCCGAACCTGCTGCTCCTGTGTTATCTCGCTCAACCGTACCCACCCCAAGGGCCATCATGGCTGCTCCCCCTCGTTTCTCCTGCCTCAACTCCTGTCTCCCTGTCCCCTTCCCGGCCTCCCCAGGCCTGTCCGTCCGTGCTCCCCATCAGCTCCACTCCGCCAACCTTCTGTCTGAAACACTGACCACACCACCTGCCTACTTCAAGCCTCTGATGGTTGCCGGCGGGATGAAGTCCAGATCCTCCCTGGAACACAGTCCCTGCCATATGCCTGCGGCTGCTCTAGCTGGCCTCCCGCTAGCCCCTCGCCCTCCACTCCCAGGCCTGACCTTGTACAGCCTGAGCCACAGGCAGGCCCCCCTTCCTGGACGGGGATTCAGACTGCCGTCCCAGCCACCTGGGCCCCTTCTCGGCATCCACCTGGCCAGTTACAGCAGCTGTCCAGTCACCCTTAGTCATTCTGGCTGGCAGGTGACACAGCCCCTCCCCCCACCTCTTCTGCACTGCCTCCTGGACAGGAGCAGTTCCTCATCGAGGGGATGAAGAACTCTGAGCTCAGTGGTAGCTCAGACCCAGCAGGGTTCCCCACCGAGGAGGGATCGTGGAGCATTCACATGGCTAAAGAGCAGCAGTCAAGGCAGAAGGAGCTCAGGCATGAGCGCCAGGCGAACTGTGCAAGGACAGTATTTTCTCAAGTTCAAGGAGGCTACACTCTGGGCTAAGCTCACCCATGAGGGAGGCTCCTGGGGACAGTTAGGGCCTCGAGTCGTGGGGCAGGGGCGGGCAAGGCCCAGGAGGCCCATACTGCAGCAGGGAGACCAGCACGGGGGCAAAGGGGTGGACCTGTCCTGTGGGGGAATGAGACTCTGGCAGGGCCACAGTTGGGTGTTTAGGCAGATGAGTCCAGCCACAGAATGGCCAGGCCATGGTGAGCAGGGGCGAACAGGTGAAGAAAGCCAGTAGGAAGAAGCGCTGAGAATGCCAGAGAAGAGCTGGGAGCAGTGCTGTGGGGAGGGGCAGGGGCATTGGGAGGTAGTTTTTAGTGCCAAAAAGGGGTCAGGCTGGGTCCAGGGCAAAGCAGGCAGGCGTTTCTGTCAGTGGACTGTGACCTGCGCAAAAGCCAGTGACCCAGGGAGGGGAACGGGGCAGCTTCTGATACAACTGGGCGGGCTGGTGGGCGGGTGGGTGTGCAGAAGGCGTGCACACTGATCCGCGAGGGAATGGAACCAGAGCAGTTGAGGTCAAGCACACTGATTCTTCAGGTGGGGAAGGAAGCGGCCTCTCTCTGGGTACTGGCTTGGGCCTCTCAGCAAGGCCCTGGTGTCACTAGCAGCCGGCCTGGCACCCTCAGATACAGGCCTAAGTGTTCTCCGTTTAGATATAAACCATTTCATACAAACCAGCATCAGACAGAGTCCCTCTGTGACCCGTCAAGACAAGAACACCACTCCAGCCCCAGCCGGTGTTGCGCAGTGGATAGAGCGTCAGCCTGCAGACTGAAGGGTCCTGGGCTTGATTCCGGTCAAGAACACATACCTCGCCTGCAGGATCCTCCCCAGCCCAGGTCAGGGCTCATGCAGGAGGCAACCAATCGATGTGTTTCTCTCACATCGATGTTTCTGTCTGTCTTTCCCTCTTTCTCCCACACTCTCCCTAAAAATCAGTGGGAAAATATCCTTGGGTGAAGATTAAAAAAAAAAAGCAGCAGCCCATTCCATAATCACATCTGAACAGACAAAACACGAGCCCCATCCAAGCCAGTAAGACCGAGCACGCCCTGCCCTACCTCCTCTGAGCGCCTCGGGCCCGTCTCCACTCCGACCTCCTCCCAGAGGTGTGCTGAGATACCCGGTCACTGCGTGGCTCCTCTTCCTGATAGCACCCAGCCCAGAGCAACACCCTGCTTCCTGAAATCCTCCCAGGCACCACTCAAGCCAAATCCTAGGAAGGCCGTTCTAGCACCCCCTTCCTAGGACTTGCTGAGGTTCCTTCCCCATCGCCTCGGTCTCCTCTCTGTGTACAGCCTAGATCCAATGGGAGAGGGGGTCAGAAAGACACCCTCCCCCACTTGGCAGGTGTGGAGAGAAAGGCTGCAGCAGAATGGGTGAGCTGGAGGCAGACAAAGCAGGCCAGAGATTAGACTGCCCGCAGCAGGCCCATCCTTGACAGCTGGAACAACGGAGGAAAGATGGGCTGGTCGTGGGAACCTGGGGGAGAGCCCAGGAACTTGACGTGACTGTGTCTCAGAGCCGTCACCTGTCGGACGGCATTCACACTGTCTGCCTGGATGGGAGGCAGGAGGAGGAATGGACAGAGGGCTTCAGGTTAAAGGTCTCTGTCCTCCAGCAACTTTATGCCTTGAGAAGATGGCTTTTAAAAAAAAAAATGTATTTTATTGATTTTTACAGAGAGGAAGGGAGAGAGATAGAGATCTAGAAACATCGATGAGAGAGAAACATTGACCAGCTGCCTCCTGCACACCTCCCACTGGAGATGTGCCCGCAACCAAGGTACATTCCCTTGACCGGAATCGAACCTGGGACCCTTCAGTCCGAAGGCTGACGCTCCATCCACTGAGCCACACCGGTCGGGACCAGAAGATGGCTTTGCAAAGCAGCTTGTTAACCCCACAAAGAAGCCCAAGCCAAGTGGGAGCAAAGATCCCCAAAGGCCTCGCCAAGCCAGCTGAGTCTAATGGGCAAATCTGAATGGGGACAAACTACACAAAAGCCAGGGACCCACAACCAGAGCATCAGCACAGCAAGTAGGAAAACACGGAAGGTTTGCTTGCAGCAAGCTCACGAGGAGCACAGACCCCGGGTGGACACCAGGAGGTTCCTGCCACTCCTGCCGGTGAGACCTCCTGGCAGCCAGGAACCAAGGGCCATTCCAGAGCCACGCTGTCCCAGAGTCAGACAGAAGAGCTGCGCAGAGGACGAGGAAGCCCAGCCCAGCAGCTCTCCCCAGGCCCGCTCCTCCAAACACGTGATCCAAATAAACGCTGATAACCTTGCTCTCCAAACTTGTGCTGTCCCATCCCAAACTCAATCCTGACATAACAACAAGCTAAGAAAGTGGTAATGAAGATGAAATAGAGTGGAGAGCGCAGCCCCAACCGGTTTGGCTCAGTGGATAGAGCATCGGCCTGCGGACTGAAAGGTCCCAGGTTCGATTCTGGTCAAGGGCATGCACCTTGGCTGCGGGCACATCCCCAGTAGGAGGTGTGCAGGAGGCAGCTGATCGATGTTTCTCTCTCATCGATGTTTCTAACTCTCTATCCCTCTCCCTTCCTCTCTGTAATAAATCAATAAAATATATATTTAAAAAAAAAGAGTAGAGAGAGCAGGTGAGCTGGAGAAAGTAAGTGCAAAGAGAGGCTGAGGGCTCCAGCTCAGGTGCTGGGGGCCCTGAGGGTCTCTGCTGAGCCCCGCAGGTCTACAGAGAGGCTGGAGGCAGAAACAGGGTGACTGGTGACCCCAAAGCTCCAGCACCCATACCAGAAACCATCAGGCCGTCCTTGCTCGCCCTCGTACCCAAGACCAGTCCACAGGTACCCACTACACTTACACCACTTCTGCCCACGTCTCACCCCCCTGGGATCAGAGCTGCCCTCGCAGCTTGCTCAGATGACTGCGGTGGCTCTTTCCCATCAACCCATTCCCTCGACCCCTCCCTTAAGCCTTTCAAGGGCTTCCCAAGGCTGTCAGGATGAAGACCAACATCAGCCTGGGCCCATAAGGCCCTGCCACCCCCTGGGCTCTGTGTCCTTCCCTGTACACCCCATCCCCTCCTCTGCCCCATCCCACGTCAGCCCTTTTAGGTCCTTCAGTGAGGCCACTGCCCGACAGCCTCTGCACTCCCACACCAGAAGACCCTCCATGGCGTCTCGCTCAGAACTTCCTCAGGGAAGTCTGCCCTGCGCCGGCCGGGTCCGACCCACCCACGATGCCCTCTCCCAGCAAAACGAGCAGCATTGATCACCATGGCCATTTGACGTTTATAGGTGATTGCTCCCAGCTACACTGTACGGTCAGTAAGGCAGGGGCAGTGCCAGATTGTGACAAGCGCTGAACCCCTGACTCCTAACCCAGTGCCTGACACCGTCAGTGCTCAATATGGTGTTTTTTTTTTGTGTGTGTTTTTTTTTTGAGGAAAGAAGCGTGATGCAAAGGGACATAGAGAGGGGGTATCAGTCCAAGTTCTCATCTAGTCAAAGATTAGCTTGAAGGAACCGGCTCATACAATCCAAGGGTTGGCAAGTTCGAAATCTGCAGAGCAAGCCGGCCGGCGGAAACCCCGCGGGGTTTGTAGGACGGACAGCTGAGGAAGAATCCCTTCTTGCCTGGAAGCCCTCAGTGCACTGCCGGGCAGGCCTGCGACCGGCTGGCGGAAGCCCACCCTCGAGAGAGCGGTCTTCTTCAAAGCCAGGTGGCTGTCGGTGTCAAGCACATCTACAGAATTCCTCACACAGACACCTGGGCACCTCGGCCCAGCCCAACTGACCCATGAAACGGAACCATCACAGGTGGGAAAGGCCGCCTCAGCCCAAGGAGAGGCCAGCGGGCAGCAAGACTAGAGGGAGGAGAGAACTGAGAAGGCTAAATGGGAAGCCGACTTCACCTGCTGGAGGAAAGCCCACCAGAGACGTTCTACAAAGAGCAGAGGCCTTCCCCGCTGAAGGGACCTAGTCCCCAGGGCCCCAGTGATTCAGCCGGGATTATAGTCCAGGGTGTCGGAGGAGGGTGGGGGCAGGCCCCCCACCCCCATTGTGAGGTCCGGGTAGAATGCTCAGCTCAGACTGATCCCAGTCCTGGCTGATCTCCAACCTCGTCCTCGCCCCCAGCCTCCTCCTGGGAGTGTGCCCTCTGGCTTAAACCTGGACTTCACCATCCTCTTCTGTTGGCGAGCAGATGCCCACGGAGCCCATGGAGATCACGAAGACATGGCCTCGCTTGGCTCCCAAGGTCAGGCCCACAAGGTCGTCTGCGTAGGTAGCACTTAAAAAAAGGAAGCATGATCAGGACTCAGAGGTCTGACTTCTTGGAACCTGACGAGCAGTGCGGTCGGGTTCTTGAAGGACCACAGTCAGGAAAATCCAAGGAACCAGAGACCCGAGGTACAGAGGGCCCTGCACGGGGTTGGGAAGAAGGGAGCTCGAGTCACCAGAAATGGAAACTCCAAGTTACAGGGAGCCAGGTGCCTGGACAAGGAAGCCCTGGGCTGGCAGTCAGAGAGAGACTCTGAACACTGGGCTCAGGAGGAAGCACCGCCCAGTGTGCGGGAGGCCACAGCAGGTCCCCAGGTGAAGGCAGCGGAAGGAAAGGGCACCCTGGCCAGGAGGGAGGGTGATGAGTTTCTGTCCAATGGAAATCCACTGGTTACCCACCTACACTGCACCAGGCCCTCTGCTGAATTCTGGGGCGTCCACAATCCCCGCCTTCAGCAACAGCGTGACCGAGCCTCACCAGACAACGGCAGGAGAGTGTTCTGACTCGGACGCACCTGCAGAGGCATCGCTGCCTGGAGGCCAGTGAGTCGCTTGCCATGGGGGCGAGGAAGCTTCACAGAGGGGCCACCAGGAGAGTAAAGTTGTCTGGACAGCCTCTGACCTCACAATACCCACTGGGCCAGCCTTGCACCTTGCAAACTCTGGCGCCCTCCTCCAGCCCGGGCAAGGCCCGGGGCCCTGGGCAGCCTCCAGGTGCAGTGGCCTCCGGTGGGCCGCACCCGCCCCGCTGCCCTGGGGCATGTCTCTACTCACCAATTATGAGGGGCTTCGGCATCAGATCGAGAGGCTCGTGCGGGAAAACGAGGAACTGAAGAAGCTGGTGCGGCTCATTCGGGAGAATCACGAGCTTAAATCGGCAATCAAGACGCAAGCAGGTGCCCTGGGCATCAGCGGGTTTGGTGAGGCGCCCACTGGACCTTCTCAGTGCCAGGGTAACTATCAGAGGCCTGAAGGCAAGGAGAGCAGGAGGGGAGGGGTGAGGCCGCACTACAGAGGAGAGACTGCGCTGGGGTCCCAGCAGCTCCACACACCACGGAGTTCCAGCTCCGGACTCCAAACGCCGCGTCACTCACTCTCAGCCTCCCCTTCCTCTCCTCCATCCCTCCTCCTCGGCACCCTGTCCCCCTCCCCCACCACTCTCCCCTCAGAGATGGTCAGTAGGTGATGGACAACCCAAGTCCAGAAACTAGGACGGAAGCTGGAGGTTTGGGGCTGGAGATTCCCAGAGTCGGGTGAGACAGGACCAGGCACAGAAGTGAAGGTGTTTTCAGGGGAGCAGTTGCAGGGATGAGCTGTGCAGGGACTGAGCCGCAGAGCCAGCTGAATGCGGTGGCAGGAAGGAGGCAGGTGCCAGAAGCATTGAAACCTTGGGGCAGAAAGTGGCTGTATTGAAGAGTCTAGAGAGAGGATTTCTGGGGGTGCAAGATCTCGGGGTGTGGCAACAGGAGTCAGTGGCTGTCGGTGTGTTGATAACGGCTGCACAGGGCTAGGAGGTGATGAAATGCCGTGGGCGGTGGTCACGTCCACACCCTCCCGCTGCCTTAGAACGTCCTTCTTGCCCTCACGCTGCCTGCTGCGGCCCCACCCTGTTCTCCCTCTTCCCATCTCTGCCCTGAAGCCTCCTTGGTGGTGGCCCTGACACTGCTGTCGCTGTCGTAGAAAGGGTACAGGCGGCGTCCTAGGTGCCACATCCTCTGAACTCTGCATCCATTTGCGACTGAAAACGCTTCTCTGCTTCAGCCAGCCTGCCCACTGCAGGCCTCCGCCCTCTGCCAGGAGTGGAGACCCCAGAGGCTCTGGCAGGCCCCTCGAGTCCCTGGAACGCAGACACATTTCTGGTTCAGAACTTGTCCTTCCCACCAGGATGCTAGAGCCCTCGCGGCTGTGCTCCTTCCTCACTGTCCAGCTCAGAGCCTTCTGTCCTTTGCTCTGGAAAACTACCACTCGCCAGGTTCCCTGCCATCCACCCTGGCTTTGGCACGGACCCGCCAACAGTCCCCACGGACTGGCCACACGCACTCAGACCCCTTTGGAAGGTTCAGCTGCCCTAACCGCACAGGGAGGTACAGGCTGAAGAAATCTCGTCGTTTAAGAAACTAGGTCCTGGTTTCCCACCCGCAGGCTAACCAGCAAGCCTTCTCCTCTTAGGCTTGGTTCTTTCTTTATGTAAATATGGCATGCTTCACGAATTTGCACGTCAGCCTCGCGCAGGGGCCAGGCTAATCTCTGTATCGTTCAACTTTTAGCGTCTGTGCTGAGGAAGCGAGCACTTAGGTTTGATTCTTAATAAAATCCGGGACCACTTCTGGTTTTCCAGCTCCAGAAGGGTCAGGCTTAGGCAGCCAGAAAGGGCTTTCTGGAGGTGAGCCCGGTCAGCAATAGTGGTGAAGGGGGCTGGGACGGCCCAGGAGGAGGAGCAACTAGTGGAAGGTCTGGCTTTCGAGGTGCAGGAATGAGAAGTAGATCAGTGTGGTGAGAACCCGGGCTCTGTGTGTGTGCATGTGAGTGCGTGTGTCTGTGTGTGCATGTATGTGAGTGTGTGTATGTGCGTGTGTGTGTGTTGCATATTGAGTGTGTGGTCTGTGTGTGAGAGGGTGTGGTGAGGGTATTGATGGTAGGGGAATGAGCATGTGTGATGTGAATCACCTGTGGTCTCAGTCATTAGCACACGTGTGCAAGCATGTGAATGTGGTGTGCGAGTGTGTGTGGCCCATGACTGTGTAGTGTGTGGTGTGAAGTGTGGGTGTATTGTGTGGCATGTGTATGCAGTGTGCGGGGCAGGGGTGTGACTGGGGTGTTGGTGCGGGTGAATATGAGAACGTGTGTGTGAGCGTGTGGTGTGTGCGCCTTGAGGGAGGTATGAGCGCGGGAAAGTGCACTGTGTGTGGTGTGTGTGAGTTGTGTGACCGCGTGTGAGTGTGTGTTTTTATGTGTGATATGTATGAAGGTGTGTGCGCTGATGTGTGTGTATGTGTATGTGTGGGGGCTGTTTGTATGTGTTGGGGCCGACAAGGGGTGAACAGTGCAGCTGGAGAGGTCAGCGGGCATCCGTTGCCAAGGACGTGAGTGCCACGCTAAGGAGCTCCGACCTGTTGCTAACGGCACCATGCCAACCTGGTGATGCCTAAGGGAGAGCGGCCCTGTTGGGGCTTCAGGAGACCATCCCGGCTGCTGTGGGGAGGAGACGAGATGCAATCACGGGAGACAAGAGTGAGGCAGGCAGAGGGGTCAGTGAACCAGCAGGGAAGGAAACGGATTCATGTTGTGAGAAAACTAGCTGCTTGGATGTGAGGCATGAAAAGGAGGGATCCAGAATGTTCTGTGACTCCGGCTGGGCCGGCTGAGTGACCCCAGGCAGACTCCTGAGACTGCAGACCCCTCCAGCCCATGCCCATGCCATGCCCATCCCCATGCCCAGCCCCATGCCCAGCCCCACCCACGCCCAGCCCCATGTGCCCCGCCCGTGCCTGGAGCTGCCTCCGAGCCCTTTCTGGGCCCTGCCTGGCCCCTGTCCTTGGACAGCTCCCTCGGGGCCCAGGCTCCTGCTCTCCATTTGCTCCCGGGAACTGGGCCTCCCGCCCTGTCCTCTCGGCACAGCTCTCCCTCCCGCCCTCCAGCCAGAGCTCTAGCCGTCCCGCTGAGGAGGAATGGGGGGCCCTGGGTGCGCACAGCGCATGTGCCCTCCAGCCCGAGGGCAAGACCAGGGGGGAGGGGGCAGCGCCTCCCAGCTACCACACTGAGGCCGGAGCCCCGGCCGTCGGGCGGCTGCGGGAGCGAGTTCCGTCGGGGGGTGAGCGGCTGCCTCTGCGCTCGGCCCGGGAGCCCGGGAGCAGGACCCGCGGTTCCGGGGAAGAGCACGAGGGCTGCTGGGGTCAGGGCCGCGCGGGAGGCCACGGCGCCGAGTCTCCCTCACGTGGACGTGACGTTTCTCTCCCGCCGCCTCCGACGGCCACGGGGAACCGTCCCGAGCGAGTGACGGCGGGAGAGCGGGAGACGCTGACCCGGCGGGGCGGCCGGGGAGACGGGAGCGGCTTCGCAGGAGGCGGACGCCCCGGGTTTGCTGGTTTGGAGGGAAGGAGGCGGGGCCGCCGGGCCTCCCGAGCGGGAAGCTTTCCCGGAAAATGTCTGAGCTGAGGGGGGCGCCTAGCGGCGCGTCTGCGGGTCCTGAGGCAGCGCCCCTTCTCCGCCTTCTCTCGCAGCATTGGGGGGG
>PVJC01013348.1:0-38164 GCA_004026665.1 Murina feae | reverse complement strand
GATAAAGAGCTTCACAGACAAGAAAAAGCTAAAGGAGTTCACCACCACCCAACCAGTATTATATGAAATACTGAAAGGTATTCTTTGAGAAGAGGATGAAGAAAAAATAAAGACAAAAAATTATGAACAACAAATACATATCTATCAACAAGTGAATCTAAAAATCAAGTGAATAAGAAATCTGATGAACAGAATAAACTGGTGAATAGAATAGAATCAGAGGCATAGAAAGGGAGTGGACTGACAATTTTCGGGGGTAAAGGGTGTTGGGGGTGCGTGAAGAGAATGGACAATGATTGTGCACCTATGGATGAGGATGGGGGGGAGGGGACAGAGGATGGGGTGGGAACTGGGAGGAGGGGAGCTATGGGGGAAAAAAGAGGAACAACTGTAACAATATAAACAATAAAGATATTAAAAAAAATTCTTACTTTGTCCTTGGTGTTTGCCAATTTAATTATGTGTCTTGGTGTTGGTCTTTTGGGTTCATCTTGTTTGGCACTCTGTGTGCTTCTTGGACTTGTGTAGTTTTTTCTTTGCCAATATCAGGGAAGTTTTCTGTCATTATTTCTTCAAACAGGTTTTCTATTCCTTGCTTCTCCTCCTCTCCTTCTGGTACCCCTATTAAGTGAATGTTATTTCATTTTGTGTTGTCCCAAAGCTCCCGTAGGCTCTCCTCTTGCTTTTTAAGTTTTTTTTTCCAGTTGCTCCTGCATTTGTGTGTTTTTTCCTACCTTGTCTTCTAATTTGCTGATGCGGTCCTCAGCCTCTTCTAGTCTACTGTTTAAGCCTTCCATTGCGTTCTTTATTGCAGCTATGTCGTTCTTCAGTTCGTCTTGGTTCTTTTTCATATTGGTGACATTCTCATTCAGCTCCTTATAATTCTCATTGAGTTGTGTGTATTTGTCTTACAGCTGTGTGAGAATCCTTATAACCATTACTCTGAATTCTTTCTCTGATAAGTTAGTAGCCTCCATTTCATTTAACTCCCTTTTTGGTGATTCCTCTTTTTCTTTCCTTTGTGGATTGCTTTTTGTCTTCCCATGTTTTGCTGTAATGTTTTAATTGTAGCTCCGATTGCTTTGCTACCCAGATTCTTTTGGGTATGGTGCCACTGGTGTGACCTCTCAGGTCTTCTGGGTTTGGTAGTCTAGTGTAGCTCCCTACTTGAGCTATTTGGATTCTCTTGATGTAGGTATGCAAGCTGGAATGGTGCAACTGAGGTATCTAGAAGTCAGCAGCCGTGGAGGGGGTGTCCCAATTTTTGCTGTCTTGTGCCCTTGGTTGAAATTATGTATGCCTAGTGGGGACTCACAGTGGCACCCAGGAACCAATCGCCTGTTGGGGTGGTGGGGCTCTGGAAAGTCATGGCCTGGGTGAGGGGCTGATGGCTGTTTTCAGGCTGGCCAACCCCCCCAGTAACGTCCCTCACCCCATTGGGGTGTGGCTAGCATGGGTGATGGGCTGATTGGCGCTTTCAGGCTGCTCACAGCTCCCATTGACCCAATGTCCCAGCAAGGCTGGCTGGAAGCACGTTTCTAGGGTTTGTTTATCTTCTATAATTGATGCATTGTTCCTTTAAGCCGGGGCCTAGTAACAAAACCTCCTCTGCTTCAGCTCTCGGCTTCTATAAAGAGACACTGTTACCCTTAGTAGTCAGGCCAGGCCTGCTGTCTATGATTGATACTTTATTGCAAATATGTTTTGCCTGGAGCCAGGATAAGCTGAGCCAGGCCTGCCAAGGGCCACAAACAGTTTCAGTTTCACTCCTGCTTCAATGGAAGCTGCTGCTTACTCAGGTCTGTGAGTGGCGGCCTCCATGTTGGCTGGGCTAATTTGCATAGAGTCACTCTGATTGGCTGGTGGGCATGGCTTACCCATCCTGAAGAGATGGTTAATTTCAATATTATGCCTTTATTAGTTTAGATATCTGTTACTTTGAGTTCTGCAGTATTTTTTTTTTCATTTGATATTATCATCTGTTCAGTTTCCCACATTTACTTCCTTACAATATTTGTTTTCTAGGGTTACTACAACAAATTACCACAAGCTGGGTGACTTTAAACAACAGAACTTTATTCTCTGACAGCTCTGGTGGTCACAAGTTCAAGATAAGCAGTCTCTCTCTGAAGGCTCTAGGAGAGAATCCTCCCTTGTGTCTTCCAGCTTCCTTTGGCTGTTGATGGTTTTGGCTTGTGGCAGCATAAATCCAATCTCTGTCTCCATCTTTACTTGGCCTCTTCTGTTTCTATATCTTCTTTTCTGTCTCTTATTAGGGCACTTGTCTTTGAATTTAGGACTCAGTCTGATCCAGGAAGATCTCATCTTGAGATCCTTAATTATATCTGCAAAGTCTCTTATTCCAAATAAGATGACAGTATGAGGTTCTGAGTGTGTCACTGGAAAGGGACTGGGCTCAAGGTAGGTCTGCCCCAACGTGGTATGGATTGTACGGGTTCTTGACTTTGTGCAAGAAAATTTTCACAACTTTGTCCAGGTGATTTTGAGAGTACATTTATTAAAGTTGAGACAGTGAAACAAAGTAAGAGCATAAGATAGAAGAAGCATGGTCATAGAAACAGGAGTGAGCTGAGGTGAGGCTCTCTTGGCCCTTTAGAAAGAAAGTTAGAGAGGCAGAAGAAGTGAGCCAGCTGGGCTGCATGGACTCAGGAAACAAGTTATAAAGGCAAAAGGAGGGCCCTTGGAGACAGGTTTAGAAGGTTAGCCCAGGATGAGCTATCACTACCCACTGATCCCTTGTTGCAAATCTCATGGGGACCCTTAGAGCTTAGACAGAAGAAAGCAGAGTTACCTGTCTGAGGAAGAAAGGGGGGAGGGGAAGGTGCAGGTGTGCTCCATGAAGAGCACAAACAGGGTCCTTTGTCTTAAGGGTTTTTATCTGTTTTCTAAAGACAGGAATTTTAGGGGAGGTCTCGGGAGGATCTCAATAGAATACTCATCAGCTTTCCAGATGTGTACTTTGATATGCTGATGCATCAAAATGAGCATATAGAGGGGTCAGGGTCATTTTATGGTCAGTTTCATCTTCAAAGAATGTCACCCAAGAAGGACTGGACAGAGGCAGATCTGTACTGGTATGATCTGGAATGTGTAAACCATTTGCTCCTACGTGTCCTTGGTTAGGGAAGATAAGACCTTGTGATATATTACCTGGCTATATATTGCTTGATTGTCTGTTTGGCTGTCTCAATTCCATTCCACATGCCAAGGAAATTTCCTAGCTTCTTACTAACCTGCCTCAAGTGGATGTATCTTTTGGGGACAGCAATTCAACCCACTACTACATATTAGTAGCTATATAGTATTCCTTCCTATTAAATATGTTGGCCAATTCAGTTCTTTCAACTTTTTGCTAATATGAATAATAGCTCTAAACAGATTGTATATGAAAATGCTATGAAACAGTACTAGTATTTTCCTTATGGGCTAGTTTCATCAATGATGAGAATAGTTTTCTAACTCTTAACATCCTGCCTGGGTGTGGTCCAGAAAGATTGGAACACTTTGCAATACCCATAGCAATAAGTGAAATAAGAGAGAGAGGGAGAGAGAGAGAGAGAGAGAGAGAGAGAGAGAGAGAGAGAGAGAGAGAGAGAGAAAATAAATGAATTCAGTGAATTGTTTCAGTGTCTGACAGGAGGAAAATATATAACAAGTGAAGAATTATATGCAGAACACCAAGGCCTCAGAGAGAACTAAGATAATGACCTGACTGCCTTATCTTTCTTATGATGCCATTTTATCCCACACAGATCTTTTTGTGCATTTTCAGGAACTGGCAGCTGAAGAAGGTGGTTACCTGATTTGTAACAGAGCCTTAGATGTAATGAGGGTAAGGGCTTCAGCACTGGCTTCTGATCAGTAGTAAACTGGAATGTGGTAAAGGTGAAGTAATTTCTTTAAAAGGCCTAAATCATACTGTATGGAAGATTGCTTTCCCCTAAATAGCCTGAATTTGACTTCAGTTTCTTCACCTACAAAAAGGGTACTGTATTAGTCCGGGCTCTTCAGAGAAATAGAATATACACTGAGTGGCCAGATTATTATGACCACCCCATCAGTACTTCGTTGGGACACCTTTTGCCTTCAATACTACGGTGATTCTTCTTGGCATTGACTCCACGAGATGTTGAAAGGTGATGCGAGGAATCTGACACCATGCCTGATGAATAGTACTGTCCAGTTCTGTGAGATTTGATGGTTGTGGAACCAGCTGCCTGATGGCTCTTTTAAATTCGTCCCATAAATGCTCAAGTTAGATTGAGATCTGGTGATTGTGGGGGCCACCTAAGCAAGGTAAAGTCTCCCTCATGTTCTTGAAACTACTCCTGCAGGATATGAGTCCTGTGGCATGGCTCATTATCTTGTTGGAAGAAGCCATCTCCATTGGGATACGCCATCAACATGATAGGATGAACTTGTGCTATTCAGATGTTTATAATGGTCTGGCCCCCTAGTAACTTTAGTGAGAAATTATAGCTAATTTGCCTACAAACATCAGGTGGTCGTAATAATCTGGCCACTCAGTGTATATATATTGTTTCAGTATCTGACAGGAGGAAAATATACAACTGAGAAATTAGCTATATACAGAATACTGAGGCAGATTAGGGAAAACTTTCAACAAATGGAATGAGGTAGTAGGATCAGATATCACAGATCAATAAACCATAGGTCCTCTCATCAGAGCCCAGACATCTACTTATGATCAAAAGGAAAACAATTTATGGCACAAAACTCATGTGGGGTTACAGAAGTCAACAACAATAAGGACTAGCTAAAATCAATTCTACCCACGATGGAGGGAAAATTGACTAGCAACTGATCCCAAAGCTCATTATATCATCACTAGAGGCCCGGTGCACTTGGGGGGTCACTCAGCCAGGCCTGTGCCCTCTAGCAATCTGGGACCCCTCGGGAGATGTCCACTTGCTGGCTTATGCCTGCTCCCTAGGGGATCAGGCCCAAGCTGGCAGTTAAACATCTCTCTGGCAGCCCAGGAGCTCTCGGGGGATGTCCACTTGCCAGCGGGGAGCAGGCCTAAGCTGCAGTTGGACATCCTGAGCGCTGCTGAGGAGGCAGGAGAGCCTCCCACCACCACTGCTGTACTGGCAGCGGTCAGCCTGGCTTGTGGCTGAGCAGAGCTCCCCCTGTCGGAGTGCACTGGCCACCAGGGGCAGCTCCTGCATTGAGAGTCTGCCCTGTGGTGGTCAGTGTGTGTCATAGTGACCAGTCATTCCCAGTGGTTCTGCTGGTAGGGTCAATTTGCTTATTACCATTTTATTATATAGGACAGAGGCCTGGTGCATGAGTTGGGGCTGACCGGTTTGCCCTGAAGGGTGTCCCGGATCAGGGTGGTGTTCCCGCTGGGGTGCCTGGCCAGCCTGGGTAGGTGGCTGATGGCTGTTTGCAGGCTGGCCACAGCCCCTTCAGGGTGGGGGTGTCCTGGTGGGGTGCCTGGCCAGTTTGAGTGAGGGGCTGATGGCTGTTTGCAGGCTGGCCACACCCCCTTCAGGAAGTGGGGTCCTACTGGGGTACCTGGCCAGCCTGGGTGAGTGGCTGATGGCTGTTTGCAGGCTGGCCACAGCCCCTAGGGACCCAAGCTCCCAGCAAGGCTGGCTAGAAGCAGGTATCTGGGGTTTATTTATCTTTTATAATTGAAACTTTGTTGCCTTGAGTAGAGGCCACAGCTGGCCTAGGCAGGCAGCTTCCTCCATCGCTGGGGCAAGGAAGCCTCCTATTTGCTCTAGCTCTGTGGCTGCTGGCTGCCATCTTGGTTGGGTTAATTTGCATATAATTACTCTGATTGGCTGGTGGGCATGGCTTGGACTGTAGCAGAGTGATGCAATTAGCATATTACTCTTTTATTAGATTAGATTATAATTAAAACTGATACAATAAATAGAAGTGGGTGATGGGTCCAATGGTGTGACATTTCCCAATCGAACCATATTAGGAACAAGACGTACACCTCCCAACTAGAAGGCAGAATCAGAATTTTGTGCCACAAGGCTCAGAAAAAATTCACCCTTGGAAATAGAAAATACCAAGAACTGATGGTTCATGTATGTAACTCACTAGTGAGATCACCTGTGTCCACTTAGATGTGTACTTTTGCTTCTTTCACAGCAGTGCATCCTAGCCTCTGTCCCTCTCTGAATAAAATTTGCTTTTACTCTCAATTGAACTCTCACTCAGACATGTTCTTGAATTCTTTCCTGAGAAAGGTAAGAGCCTGGAGATACTAGACCCTGCTGGTGCAGGGCCAGCCCCCAGCATGGAACAGGTCTCGTAACCATACCAAAGCCTCAGAGAAAAGGTAATGACCAGACTGCTGTCTTATCTTTCCTATGGTGCCACTCCATCCCATACAAATCTTTTGGAGATTATCTATATAAATAAAAATGTAAATGTTCATTTGTTCAAAATCTCAAATCTCTGAAAGTTCTTCACTGATTGCTTTGAAATTTTGAGACAAAGTTGCATTTGAATACATGCGTGTTTTTATATACCTACATTATATAGATATCACACCTGTGACAGGTCAAAACATGCTTTTTTTGAAAAAACAGGTAAAAACATGCTTTTTTGAAAAACAGCGCCATCTGTTGGACATAAGAGCAACACATGCTATGAACTTAACAATATTACTCAGTCTAACATTCAAAGCCAAGCAGACACATACAAGTTCATCAACACTGTTGTGGAAGCAGATGAAGGGGTTAATTATCCAACAGAATTTTGGAATTCACTCGATCTGTTAGGGATGGAATTCAGTCGGCGTGCCAATTATCATGTTGCGAAATATCAACCAGCGGGGGCTAGGCCTCGGGCTGGGGCTGGGCTGGGGCTCGGGACTAGGGTGGCCGTCGTGTTCCCCCCCATGCCGGTGGCCAAGGGCTTGTGGGGAGTGTGGTGGACAAGGGCAGGGGAGCTTCCTCAGCTACTTTTTCCTCTGGCTTTTGGGTGGCATGGCAAGGGCCCCTGTCGGTGGAAGTCAGGAGCCGCCAGGCCGCTTCAGGCACAGGGCGTGGGATGTGGAGTGCGGGGCGCCTGTGGGGAGCAAGGGTGCAGGCCGGCCCTAGGGGGCCCAGGCTGCAGAGGCACACATGTGCAAGGCCAGACCAACTGGGCAGGGCAGGGGTGGCAGCATGCCAGGGGCAGCTGCCTGGGAGGGCACATTGTATACCCACAAGCATTGTGCAATTAAACATGTTAGATACGTGTGCTTTCTCTTTTCTTTCTTTTCCATTTAACCAGACTGAGCCACAGCAATGCATGGCGGGGTACAGCTAATATATATATATATATATATATATATATATATATATATATATACACACACACACACACACACACACATATATATATAAAATCTTATCTAATAAAAGTGTGATATTAAAATTGACCATTTCTTCGGGATGCCTAAGCCACGTCCACCAGCCAACCACAGCGACTGTATGCAAATTAGCCCAGCCAAGATGGCAGAGGCCACAGCCTCGGGAGAAGCCGCAAACCGGGGTCCAGCAGGGCAGGTGAATGCGCAGGTGGCAGCCAAAGGGGTGGGGAGCAGCCAGCTGGCCCCACCCCTCAGCTGCAGCCTTGGAGGGACTGAGGTGGGAAGGAAGGAAAAGGGGAGGGTGAGCAGGGGTAAAGATAAAGGAAAGAAGGAATGTGGGAAAGGAAGGAGGGTAGTAGAAAAATAGGAAGAATGATAATGGAACAGAAGTAGGAAATAAGGAGGAAAGAAAAGTTTATAAATGATGAGTCAGTAGGAAAAGTGTTACATAAAGGAAAAAAATTGTGTGAGAGGAAGAAGCCAATAAGGAAGTCAAATACAATTGTGCATGAAGGGGATAAGATTAAAAAAGAAAGTTAATAGGGGTGACCAGGCTGGCAGGGGAGGGCAGTTAGGGGGATCAGGCAGGCAGGCAGGCAGAGTGGTTAGGGCTGGCAGGCAGGTTAGCGATTAAGAACCAGAGGTCCTGGATTGTGAAGGTCCCCAAGAACTCCATATTGTAGAGGGTGCAGATTGGGCTGAGGGACCGCCAACCCCCCCCCGCCCCGCCCCGCTCCCCATACACGAATTTTGTGCACCGGGCCTCTATTTTTATCCTAACTAATAAAAGCGTAATATTAAAATTAACTGTTTCTTCAGGACGCCTAAGCCACACCCACCAGCCAATCAGAGCGACTGATGCAAATTAACCCAGTCAACATGGAGGCCGGCACTCAGAGAGCTGAGTAAACAGGCAGCGTCCGTTGCAGCAGGAGTGAAACTGTTTGCCGGCTGCCTGGGCTTCTCTCCTCTGCAGGGAACATCATATTTGCAACATTGTTTCACCCTGGCCTGACTTCTAATTAAACATTGTTTCATTGTAGAAGCCTGAGCTGAAGCAGAGAGGAGGTTTCTTTAACTGCCTAGGCCCTGGCTTAAAGGAACAGTGTATCAATTATAGAAGATAAACCCCAGAACCTGCTTCCAGCCAGCCTCACTGGGACATTGGGTCAATGGGAGCTGTGGGCAGCCCGAAATTCTGAAAACAGCCATCAGCCCCTGATCCATGCTGGCCACAACCCAATGGGGTGAGGGACGCCACTGGGGGGTTTGGCCAGCCTGCAGACAGCAGGCGGTTGGTGGTCAGGTGCCTGATAAAGTTGGGAGAGAAGATAGGAGCTGGGTCATACAGATCAGCACACATTGGCGGGCAATTTTGCAGTGAGACCAAGGACTGATAATTATTCAGCCCACGATTAAACTTTGGGAAGGAGAGGGAGAGTAGAGAGAGGTTTAGTACAGTGGTCAAAATTACAAGTGTGAACATAGGGGCTCTTACCCAGGCCAGACATTGTTCTCCCACCCCTCTCAACTAGAGGAAGGTTTAGGGAAATCCCTTGCTATTTAGTGTTGTTTATGTCCAGGAGAGGAAGCCGGAACCCTGGTATCATTCTATACTTTCTGGGTGTAAAAGGAATAAGGAGTGGTGATAAATGGATTAAGAAACAGATTTGAAAATAATGGTGGTAGTGGGGTGCTGTACCCTGATAGAATGGTAGAAACAGGAACAACTAAAGAATTGAGTACCTGCTTTATAAAGTATGTTATCTCATTTAACTCTCCAGTGACCAGGTAGACCTTGATGTGGATAGAAATAGGTTTCCAGGGTAGAGATGCAGCAACTTGTTAAAGCCCTCCTGAGCAGCAGCAGCAGCAGCTGAGCATGGAGCCTGCTCCTCACTAGTGAGCGCTGAATCATCCCCATCGTTTTTCTATTCGCTTGGTTTGAGGGCGAATGCCCTCAACTAACCCCAACTAGTTGCCTTTTCTGCCTGGGCCAGCCTTTCCTGGTGGCAACAGGAAGAGAATGAAAACTTGGGAAGTGAATTTTCACATTTTTTTCCTAAGAAGCTGGAATAATAATGGCCTATATCCCATTATGGAGGAGTGGTCTTTGGTAATAGGACTGCTCCCTTGCTCAGCAGCACAGAATCCAACAGCGCAGTTCCCAGAGCGCCCAGGGGGCGTAAGCTGGACGGAAAGGCTGGGTGGGGCCTCGCGGGAGGGGAGGGGAAAGGAGGGGCCGGGAGGTACGTCTGTGTGTGTGTGGGCGGAGCCACTGTGACCTGCCTGGGTCCTCCCCTCCCTGGGCACTGTGATGCTAAAGAGCAGCTGCTGAGTGAGCAAGCCTGTCCCCAGCCCCCTCCCGCCCAGTGTGTCACAACAGCGGACACGGCTGTATCTGGAGCAGTTGGGGTGAGCAGACCAGTTGGGAGGCGAGCAGAAATAGCAGCCGAGATGGTGAGCCTGCAGGGCAGGGGCTGGGGAGGGGCAGGCACCCAGCCTAGGGCCACATCTATGTGGGGGCTATCGGATCCATCACTTTGGATCAGTAGAGTTCAAAGTCTGGGGGAGTTAATTCAGGGTGGTGAGACCAATGTAGCGTTGTGCACATGAGAGAAGTGGGGGAGTACATAGGGAGCCCAGTACAGGACAGCGGAAATTGTGAGGGAGCCCCAGATGGACAGCTCAGGGACCAGAATGAGGGGGGAAGGGGCAGTCCAAGATTCCAGATGGGTGGGCCTGTGGTTAGGGAAGTGGGCACAGTTAGCTCACCACTCCCAATCAACCACGAGTGTCATTGTCCCAAAATGTGACAGGGGGGTTTAGGGCATCACGGTCACTCCAAGCTTCGGGTAGTTCTCCTTTCCTGTCCCTACGATCTGGCTTGGGATTGGGCCACTTACAATTTGAGCTTGCTCAGCTTCCCAGCCCTTGGAACCCACGCCCAAGTTTTTCTAGCAGTCAGTCAGAAGGACTTTGGCACACAGATAGCTCTCTTCGGCTGGTCAGGGGACCTCAGACTTCTTGTTTCCTACCTGGCTTAGGGGGCTTAGCAAAGGCCTGGTCCCCCACACTGCATCTGTCTCCTTTCATAGTCTTGGATCTTACTTGCTGGGGAGGAGGCCTCTCCACATTTCTAGTTCCACCCTCTAGAATCCCTCCCTTCACCCCCACTATTGGGGTGGCTAATAGCCACCTCCAATCCACTTCTATGACCCCCTGGGAATCCAAAATCTCCTGGTCCAGAGTTGTGGTATTTTAGCAGTAGAGAGGTGGATTGGAAAAGTTGGGTTGGGGAGACGGATAGAATAAGCATGTCTCTGAGACCAAGATCAAGTTCTCTGACACTCTTGACCCAGGTGTCAGTGACAAAGCAGGCCAAGGGGAGAACTTCCTCACTTCACCTGGCCTCTGCTCAATTTGGAAAGTGCCCAGAGCCTTCTGGCTCTGGCCCCAGCTCTGCTGTTTCTAGCTCCAAATCTGTCCAGCACCCTCCCTCTTCTGAGCATGCTCTTGGATACACCTGAGAGACTTAAGAACTCAGGGATATTCAGGAAAGTGGCTAGAACAGTGGTTCTCAGCCTTCCTAATGCCTCGACCCTTTAATACAGTTCAGTTCCTCATGTCGCGGTGACCCCAACCATAAAATTATTTTCATTACTACTTCATAACTGTAATTTTGCTACTGTTATGAATCATAATGTAAATATCTGATATGCAGGATGTATTTAGGTGACCTCTTTGAATGGGTCGTTGAGAACCGCTGGGCTAGAGGAATCTATTTTTGCCTGAGGCCCCATATGTGGAAACATAGAAGGAACCTAGACTGGGAATTCAGAATTTTGGCTTCTGGCTCTGTAACTACCTGCGTGATTTCAAGAAGGTCATTTAACTTCTCTGGACTGTTTTTTCTCACCTACAATATGAAGAAGGATTATGGTTCAGATTTGCAAAAGTTTGCTCTTAAACTTTTCATTATACAGAATTTCAAACATATTGAAAAGAGGAAAATGCTGTAATGCACTCCTATATATGAACCATCCAATTTAAAATATTACCTACTTGTAAGTATTGCTTCATTTATTATCTTTTCCCTCCCTATTATTTTGAAGCAATTAGGCATCATGCTCAAGATTTCATATTTAATATTTATAATATCTAGCATTAGCTAGTGCTTTAGAATTTTCAAAGTGCTTCTTTTTACATATTTTAATTTTTACCTGAACATCATAGTGACTCTCAAACTGGAGCCTAAAGTAGGCTTTCAGAGGAGCCGAGGCTCATAATCTAGCCCTCTGCGCAAACTTTGATTATATTCAATAGGCAAGTTTCTGAAAACACCTGGAAAATAAAAAATTAAAACAGTAAAACTTTATTTAAATGTGATAAAGAATTTGCATGTTTAAAAACTATGATTGAATATTTTAAGAGAATATATTTTTTACTTATTTTGAAACATTGATTTTTATATAGTAGGTTATATTTAGAATATTCAATTGCATGGGCAGCATTGTCTTTTTTTCTTTATAGATTAAGGTATTACATATGTGTCCTTATTCCCTCATTGCCCTCTCCCAACACCCCCTCCCTCACTCATGCCCTCACCGCCCTGGTATCTGTGTCCATTGGTTAGGCTTATATGCACGCATTCCAGTCCTTTGGTTGATCTCTCTCCCTTTACCCCACCCTCCCCTACCTTCTATCTGAGGTTTGATGGTCTGATCGATGCTTCTCTGTCTCTGGATCTGTTTTTGTTCATCAGTTTATGTTGTTCATTATATTTCATAAAGGAGTGAGATCATGTGATATTTATCTTTCTCTGACTGCTTTATTTCGCTTAGCATAATGCTCTCCAATTCCTTCCGAGATGTTGCAAATGGTAAGGAATGCCTTCTTTTTTTTACTGCAGCATAGTATTCCATTGTGTAGATGTAGCACAGTTTTTAAATCCACTCATCTGCTTATGGGCATGTAGGCTGTTTCCAAATCTTAGCTGTGGTAAATTATGCTGTTATGAACATAGGGGTGCATATATCCTTTCTAATTGTTGTTTCTCATTGCTTGGGATATATTCCTAGAAGTGGGATCACTGGGTCAAATGGGAGTTCCATTTTTAGTTTTTTGAGGAAACTCCATACTGTTCTTCACAGTAGCTGCACCAGTCTCCATTCCCAAACAGCATTGCATGAAGGTTCCTTTTTCTCCGCATCCTCGCCAGCATTTGTGATTTGTTGATTTGTTGATGATAGCCATTCTGACAGGTGTGAGATGGTATCTCATTGTCATTTTGATTTGCATCTCTGGGGTGATTAGTGACTTTGAGCATATTTTCATAAGTCTCTTGGCCTTCTGTATGTCCTCTTTCAAAAAGTATCTGTTTAGGCCTATTGCCCATTTTTTGATTGGATTGTTTATCTTCCTTTTGTTAAGTTGTATGGATTTCCTGTAAGTGTTGGAGATTAAACCCTTATCAGAGATAACATTGGCAAATATGTTCTCCCATTCAGTAGGCTTTCTTGTTGTTTTATTGATGGTTTCTTTTGCTGTGCAGAAGCTTTTTATTTTGATGTAGTCCCATTTGTTTATTTTCTCTTTAGTTTCCATTGCCCAAGGAGCTTCATTGGTGAAGATATTGTTTTGGCATATGTCTGAGATTTTGCTGTCTTTGGATTCCTCTAAGATTTTTATGGTTTCCCATCTTACATTTACGTCCTTTATCCATTTTGAGTTTATTTTTGTGTATGGTGTAAGTTGGTGGTCTAGTTTCATTTTTTTTGCATGTATCTGTCCATTTTCCCCAACACCATTTATTGAAGACACTGTCTTAACTCCATTGTATGTTCTTGCCTCCTTTGTCAAATACTAATGGAACATAGAGGTTTGGGTCAATTTCTGGGTTCTCTATTCTATTCCATTAGTCTATATGTCTGTTCTTGTGTCAGTACCAGGCAGTTTTGAGAACAGTGGCTTTATAATACAGTTTGATGTCTGGTATTGAGATCCCTCCTACTTTGTTCTTTCTCAGGATTGCTGCAGCTATTCAGGGTCCTTTTTTATTCCAGATGAGTTTTTGGAGAGTTCATTCTAGGTCTGTGGAGTATGCCGTTGGCATTTTAATGGGGAATGCATTGAATCTATAGATTGCTTTGTGTAGTGTGGTCATTTCAATGATGTTGGTTCTACCAATCCATGAATACGGTATGTTCTTCCATCTGTTTATGTCTTCCTCTATCTCTTTTTCAGTGTCCTGTAGTTTTCTGAATATGGGTCTTTCACTTCATTACTTATGTTTATTCCTAGGTATCTTAATTTTTTTGGTGCGATGGTAAATGGGGATTTTTTTAAAATCTCTCTTTCTGTAAGTTCACTATTGGTGTATAAAAATGCCATAGATTTCTTGGTGTTAATTTTGTATCCTGCTGCATTGTCGAATTCATTTATTATGTCTAATAATTTTTTTGATGGAGTCTTTAGGGTTTTCTATGTACAGTATCATGTCATTTGTGAATAATGACAGTTTTACTTCTTCTTTTCCAATTTGGATACTTTTTATTTCTTCTTCTTGTCTAATTGCTGTGGCTAGCACTTCCAGTACTATGTTGAATAGGAGTGGTGAAAGTGGGCATCCCTGTCTCATTCCTGTTCTTAGGGGAAATGGTTTTAGTTTTTGCCCAATGATTATGATGTTGGCTGTAGGTTTGTAATATAAGGCTTTTATTATTTTGAGGTATTATCTCTTTATTCCCATTTTTCTGAGGGTTTTTATAAAGAAAGTGTGTTGGATTTTTTTCAGTTGCTTTTTCTGCATCAATAGATATGACTATGTGATTTTTATCTCTCAATTTGTTTATGTGATATATCGCATTTATTGGTTTGTGGATATTATACTATCCTTGCATCCTCAGGATAAATTCTACTTGGTCAAGGTGTATGATTTTTCTGATGTAATGCTGGATTTGATTTGCTAGAATTTTGTTGAGGATTTTGGCATCTATGTTCATGAGGGATATTGGCCTGTAATTCTCTTTCATTGTGTTGTTTTTTATCTGGTTTTGGTGGCAGCATTCTCTTAATGAGAAAATATTTTTTATTGACCTTTCCTACTCACAGAACTCTGTGAGTAGGATACATCTGTAAACCTAGACCACAAGAATTCCACCCTTGCATAAACAACTTTACTTCATGAGATTGGGGGCAGGAGGGTGGAGGCTGCCTCTCTGTTAAGGAGTATTAAATTCAGCATTTGTATAGGTTTTGGCTAAGAAATCTATAACTAACCCTATAATTGGGCATTCCCATCTGCTCTCAGTATCCCTCTAGAAGCAGTTCTTCAGGAACTAAGACTGACACTTTTTTGGGGAAGTGGTATGGAGAACCCTGGCCAGATGCCCTGAGCCAAGCCTATGTCAATGATACCAGAGTTCAGAGGAGGTTAAGGGGAGGTGAGAGCATGTATAACACAGTCTCCTTAATTCCATTTCTTCTGGACTGGAGAGCACCAGCTGAGTTTAGATGGGAATAGGTATCAAATGGCAACAAAGAGCCTGTCTCCAACAACAATGGGCAGTTAAAGAGCAGAGAGTTTGGGGGGCAAGATGGACACTACTTCTGTCTCTGGTCCTTTGTAAACTGCCCCTGTGTAGGCAGGCATAGCTGAGTTCTGCAGGGTCTGTACTTATATTCTGACTTCAGAGTACTGCTTGAAGTTTCCAAGGGGATGCTGGTCATTGCTGCATCCTTCATCCCCATCACAAAGTGCAGGTTCTTATAGATTTCACTGTCTACATGTCTCTAAGCAGTGGAGGGGCCTGATAAGCAGAGCTCTTTCATGCCATGGCTGGGGCAAAGGTGCTGGGTACATTTTCATAGGAAGATACCAGGGAAGGTTAATGCTGATGTCCTTTTGGAGGGGGCTCCTGGTGACCTTGAAAGGAAGATGAAAGTTAAAAACAATTTTCAAGGAGAAAATAGCTGTTGAATATAGGGCCAATGATAGGGGATAAGTAGGAGTACGTGGCACTCTTATGGGGAGGAAGTAGACCAACTGCTCCTTTTCTCTTTGGCCGTCAAGGGTCTGACAATGCTGTCTGCAGCCTTGACATTTCCCCTATCAGTATCTTCCTGTTAGAATTTCTCCCAGATAATGAGCTATGGAAGAGAATGGGAAAACAAAGTGGGCACTGTGTAAAGTAGATTCACACTCCTTAACTATCTCCTACACTTGTACCCAAATGTCAGTTAAAGCTCAAGTGACTTTTGACATCACTGGGTCTCCTTCAGGGAATGTATTTACTCCTGCCATTCCTAATGTTGGTCTATATCATCCCTACTACTGCTGTAACTGCAGAGCTACCTTCACTCAACTGATGTGAATTTAGGCTGACTCCTTGTTCTTGCTGTTTCTGATTTGCTATCTATTCTTTGTTCTGATTAATTGCAAAGGGTTGTAATTACAAAGGGTTTTGAGCAAAAACAATTCAAATAATTTTTGATGAGTCACATTTGATCTCACACTGTTGGAGCTATGTTTTACTTGCCGTCTCTGACCTAGACCCTAAATTTTAGGTGATTTATTATCCCAGTCTGACAACTAGAAATAATTTGCTGTACTAATATGCTTCCTGAAAGCCACACAGGTGGTCAGAGTTATGTGGACTGGTCTCAGATTTTCACATGGCATATAGTACTGGTCTGTGTCAGTTCCTTTCCTAGATAATGTGCCAGTTTTACTATTTTGTGATTATTAAACCTATAAAGCTTCCTTCTATAGAGGATTGTGATTAGCTTATCTTAATCCTTTGAAGAGAAAGCAAAAGGAAATAACTAGTATTAAAATAGAAATCATATAAGATTGACATACGGAAAGGTTTCTTGCAGTGTAATTATAAAAGTTGTAGAGTTTCTTTTTTTGACATTCTACAAAACATAGGTCCCTTTTCCTGAGGAGAATGGTTGTAGGCAGCACAGATGTTGCATCTGCTCTGCCCTTCATGTGCTTATGCCTCAGACAAACTGAGCAATTTGCGAGACTTGCCCTAACTTTTCCTACTTCTTATTCCTATTGCTCCTAAATTTAACTAAAATGGTCATGTTTGTCAAGGTCTTTGCAAATATTCCTTCTCCAAGAAACCAAGCCAGAAATTGTTTTTTTCTCTTTTGAATTCCCATTGCCTCATAAGCACTGGCCACTCTCTTTCTTGTTAAGTAGAAGTAAACACCCTTAGGGCAGGGTTTTTATACTAACCATCCATATGTTTATTGACCACCTGCTATGTTCAAGCACTGTGCTCAATGCTTGAAATTCAGTGAGTAAACAAGGGTTCCTTGCCCTCACAGAATTTACTCCCTTTACTAGGGAATTCAGAAAATTGAACAAAAAACTATTAAATGGTGCGATAAAAGCAATGATAGGGAAGAAAGGACTTGTGGGAGCACATAGTAGAGCTCCTATGTTCGTTTGTGGTTTTCCAGATTTCCTGTAGAAAGTGGCTTTTAATGAGAGACCTGGAGGATGAATAAAAATTAGCTCAGTACCTTTCAATACCATTTATACATAATAGCACAATAAATATTTGTTGTAGGAATGACAAAGTAGGTAACTTTCATAGTTATCCCAGCACTAGGTCTGTGGGAGGAATGTGTCTGTTTTCTTGACTAAAGGAACTCCTCTATTAGGGTCAGTCCCTGCATTGCTGAGCAAAAAGGTGCCAACAGCACACAAGGGGACCCCTTCACTTCACAAAGTCCCAGGAGCCCAGCTCCCCTATCATTGCATTTATCACACCATTTAATAGCTGCTCGTTCAATTTCCTGGCCTAAACTCTACAAGCCCAGATTCAAAATAGAATTGAGAGACAGAAATAGTGTAAGAGAGAAAGCATGAGCTCTGATTGGCTAGAGAGGAAAATCTGAAATATGAGCAGATGTATGACTTACATATCATCTGCTGGGTCAGCTTACTCTCTGCATCCCCTTCCCCCATCCTGAGAAACAGATTTCTATTTCTATTTGAGAAGGATGACTCACTTTCAAATAAGCCACTCTCAGTTTCTCTCTGTGGAGCTTTTTGCTTGAAGTTTTGCCATACAGGCCTGGCCTTGCATTGATATAGGTGGCACAGCCCAGGGCCCTGGAAGTCCAGAGTATCGGTGAGGCAGGAAGTTGTATAGTATAAAGGGAAGAACTCAAACCAAGATTAGAAGACCTGGATTCCAGTTTAGGCTCTTTTGTTACAGAGTTGTAAAATCTTGAATCATTTCTTTACCTTTCTGAGCCTTGGCTCCTTTATCTGTAAAATGATGGGGAGGGAATCATATTCAGTGACCCGGGAGGCCAGTCCAACTCAGGTATCCCGACCATTCTGAACTAATACAATGTTCCTGGTTATGGAAGATGGATGACCTTCCTTGAGCATGACATCTTGCCTCTCAAAGTCACCAGCTTTGGGTCTGCCTTGTGCTTATCTCTGTAGAACTTCCAAGCAGGAGTATAACTGAATGCAGGTTTGGCTGCTTGCCACAGGGAAAGCCAAATTCATGAGACAAATGCTTATGAGAAGAAAAGTAGTTTATTCGAGTGCTGGCCATCCGAGAAGATGGGGACTCTTATCCCAAAGCCCATCTTAACATCTCAGTGCAGGCAGGGATTTTTATTAGGAGGGAGAGGGAAAGAAGAACAAAGAAATGGGGAAGGAGGCTTGAAAGTTCTCTACCTGTAAGTCAGCACAGTCCATTCCAGTGATTATATTGAAACTGGTCAAGCGGAGCTTCAGTTTTTATGATTGAGAGTCACTAAGTCTCCTGGAGCCAGAATGTCCGGTTGCTGGAGTCAGCCTCCTTCACTGAGGCTAATTTCTGTAATATGCTTAAAATGCCATTAGTGATATATGACAAACGGGGCCTTGTTTTAAGGCATACATCTTATTCCCTTATTTGGGGAGAAGCATTGTTCATTATATGTTATTTAATCAAGAAGTTTATTTTGTTGGTTAACATAAGATGTCATATATCCTCTGTAACAGGGGGATGGAGAGGGTGATGAGGCTAAGTGATTGGATAGAGATAGCCCAGTGCCTGAGCTGAAGGAGTGACTTGGAGGAGCCTTGGCCTGCTCCTTGTGTGTGTTGAGTTGGAATGCTGAGCATGTGCTCTGATCTTTTTTTTATTTTTAATAAATCTTTATTGTTAATATTATTACAGATATTCCTTTTTTTAACCCCCATAGCTCCCCTCCACCTAGTTCAACCCCCAACCCCATGCCCTTACCCCCATCACTGTCTTCATCCATAGATGTAAGATTTTTGTCCAGTCTCTTCTCATACCCCTCACACTCCCTTTCCCCTGAGAATTGTCAGTCCATTACCTTTCTATGCACTTACTTCTATTCTATTCACCAGTTTATTCTGTTCATCAGATATTTCTATTGATTTAATTGTTATATTCACTGGTTGATAGATATGTATTTGTTGTCACTTTGTTGTTCATAATTTTCATTTTTACTTGTTTTATCTTCTTCCTCTTCTTAAAGAATGCCCTTCAGCATTTCAAATAATCCTGTTTGGGTGGTGATGAACTCCTCCAGCTTTTTCTTGTTTGTGAAGCTCTTTATTTGACCATCAATTTTACATGATAGCTTTGCTGGGTAGAGTAATCTTGGTTGTAGGTTCTTGCTATTCATCACTTTGAATATTTCTTGCCACTCCCTTCTGGCCTGCATGGTTTCTGTTGAGAAATCAGCTGACAGTCATATGGGTACTCCCTTGCAAGTAACTAACTGTTTTTCTCTTGCTGTTTTTAAGATTCTCTCCTTGTCTTTTGCCCTTGGCATTTTAATTATGATGTGTCTTGGTTTGGTCCTTCTTGGATTCCTTTTGTTTGGGGTTCTCTGTGCTTCCTGGACTTGTAAGTCCACTACTTTCACTAGGTGGGGGAAATTTTCTGTCATTATTTCTTCAAATAGGCTTCCAGTATCTTGCTCTCCCTCTTCTTCTGGCATCCCTAATAATTCTGATGTTGGTACGCATGAAGTTGTCCCAGAGGCTCCTTACACTATCTTCATATTTTTGGATTCTTTTTTCTTTTTGCTTTTCCAGTTGGGTGTTTTTTGCTTCTTCGTATTTCATATCTTTGACTTGATTCTTGCGATCCTCTAGTCTGCTGTTGAATCTCTGTATATTATTCTTTATTTCAGTCAGTGTATGCTTAATTTCTAGCTGGTCCTTTTTCATATCCTCAAGGGTCTCATTAAATTTATTGGCAGTTTCCAGAAAATTTTTGAAAAACCTTATAATTGTGGTTTTGAACTCTATCCAGTAGTTTGCTTTCCTCCATTTCTGTCATTTGTGATCTATTTCTTAGTCTCCGCATTTTGGCTGCTTCCCTGTGTTGATAGAGTGGCTTTCTGTGCTAGGTGTCCTATAGGGCCCAGTGATTCAGCCTCCCCAATCACCGGGGGTGGACACTCTTGGTGTATGCCTTTGAGGGCTGGGTGCATAGTCTTGTTGTAGTTAAGTCCTGATTCCTGTTGGTATCACTGGGAGAAAATGACCTCCAGGCCTTTCTCCTTGTTGTTTGGGGTCTGGAACTTTTGAAGTTCTTTGTCCCAGCTGCAGTCTGTTAGGTTAGGCTGCAGGCAGACAGGTGCACAGCTTGGGTGGGGTTGTAAATTGGGTGGGGCGGGGTCTCAGAGTCACCAGGGCAGCGCCACCAGCAATGGCTGCCCCTCAGTGATCTCTGTGGTTTTTCCCCGTTTTGGCATCTCCACGCCCTGGCGTCTGCGAGCCCCTGAGTCCCTAAGTCTCCGAGTTCTGCATCAGTGATTGCTGCAAACAGGTCTGCAAGAACACCACTCATCTTCCACCCCATTGCCAGACAGCCCGCAATGAGTTCAGTGCAACCCCGGAGTTTGTAATCCCCTTCCAAGCCGCGGACCCAGGTGCAGCTGCCGCCACCATTTGCCCGCGCTGTCACTGTTTCACACACGTCCATACCTGTCTGTTTTGGTGCTGAGAACTTCTACTTAGTCTCAATGCACTCCTTCTCTTGCCTTCTAGTTGTAAAGCTTCCACTCCCTTGGTTCTGGAGGATGGCCGCTTAGCTTTATAGTTGTACTAGGGGCCCAGTGTACAGAAATTTGTGCACTTGGGGGGGGCGTCCCTCAGCCTGGTCTGCACCTTCTCCAATCAGGGAACCCTCAGGGCTGCTGGCTTCTAATCGCTCACCTGCCTGCTGGCCTGATCCCCCTAACTGCTCTCCCCTGCCAGCCTGATGCTTCTAACTGCTCTCTGCCTGCCTGATAACATGTAACTGCCTCTGCCTTAGCACTGTCACCATGGCTTTGTCTGGAAGAACGTCCGGAACGTCGTCTGGAAGATGTTCAGTCTAATTAGCATATTACCTTTTTATTAGTAGAGATGCCATCTTGTCTTAAAAATGCAGGTTGTTAGCAGGTTTTCCTATCATGGAAGGGGAGCCTGCGGTAGCATCCTGGGTTCTGACGAGGGCTTATACATTGTGCTTTATCTCAGCAGATGAGATTCCTAGAAGAAGACTCTTGGATGTACCTTGAACATTTCTATCGATTTTGCCAAATCCTCCTCCAAAAATGTTGAACCATTTTAAACTCCCACCAGCAACCATGTATGTGCCCTCTGTCCTACTTTTATGCCAATGTCATTGATTTCCCCCTAGAAGCTTCCCTCCCCTCAGCCGAGACTGCTTGGCACTTGAGCCAAACTCACTGTTCAGCCTGGGACTTGATTTCCCAAGATAGAATTATGGAGGAGGAAAAATAGTGTTCCTCTACCCACCTGAGTTCTTAGTGGAGGCCCTTGTAATGAAAGACAGATTACCAAGAGAAAAACAAAAGTTCATTAACGTGTGTACCTCGTGTATATGTGGGAGATGACAGGGAAAAATGAATAACTCCCCAAGGTGGCTTAAAGTCCAGATTTAAATACCTTCCTAGGGAAAGGGGACGGGATATCTAGGCCTCCTAGAGGAGAGTACTTGAGTTTTAAGAAAGATGAATGGGGGTGGAGGAGATAGTTGGTAACAAAGTTTGGGTTTGATGTCAACTTGAAGTCTCCTGTGACAGGAGTCAATCTTCACTGGCTGATGACACTTTTCCCATCAAGGGAACCTTTTGGGGCCCGATTTTAGGCAGATCAGAAGACTTTAGTGAAAGCTTCTCCTTGCATTTGCTGTTTTTTCAAGCATCTGCCACTCAAGATCATCAATATAACAACACAACATATGTTGGGGTGGCTTGTTCTCTGGCCTTCAGAATAAACTCAACAAAAGCTCGTTTCCTTTCTTAGATGATTTGCCACAGTAGTGTTATTCCCTGGAGATAGTATTCTGACCCGACTTTCCTGGGAGTGGTCACAACATATGCTGTGCTTGTAGAAAGGTGTATGCCATATCACTAAATAAATCAGGGTCAGTTTTCTCATCTTGTGGAAAGGGAGATAAAGTTATGGTAGTTTATCTCCCTTTCCACAGGTTTCCTGCAGATTTGTGTTTCTGCTGTAGTCCCAGTGGCCCCAGCACCTCCATGGCTCTGGGGCTTGGAGCTGCTGGGTGCCGGGCCTACTTGAAAGTTTGTGTCTCTGCTCCTCCAACCCTAGTGCTGAGGCTGGGCTTGGGGCTGCTGGGTGCTGGGCCCCATGTGGGCTGTGTCTCTGCACCTCCAACCCCAGCACCTCCACAGCCACAGGGCTCGGAGCATCTCGTGCCTTGGACCCCATCGTCAAGGCAGGGCTCAGAGCTGCTGGGGTGCGGTGCCGGCCACCCTGCACTCTGGGTCCCCGTGCCTTGGACCCCAGCGGCACCAGTGCCGAGGCGGGGTTCAGAGCTGCCGGCGTGCTGGGCGGCCTACAGGCCGGTCCCATGCTAAGCGCCACACAGCGCTAAGTGCCCGCCCCCGCTATGCAGTGGCCGATTAGATATGGTGGCCCCACCACCCACTGCTGCCTGGGCTGCTGCCTGCTGCCACCTGCACCGCTCCTGCCACCGCCCGCTCCGTGGCTGCCGGCCCCCATCTTGGCTGAGTTAATTTACATACAGCCACTCTGATTGGCTGGTGGACATGACTTAGGCGTCCCCGAGAAATGGTTAATTTCCATATTACTGTTTTATTAAAGTAGATTTTTAAAAATCTTTATTGTTCATATTATTACAGTTGTTTCTCTTTTTTCCCCCCATAGCTCCCCTCCTCCCAGTTCCCACTCCACCCTCTGTCCTTACCCACCCACCCCCTCTGTCCTCATCCATAGGTGTACGATCATTGTCCATTCTCTTCCCACATCCCCAACACCCTTTACCCCCGATAATTGTCAGTCCACTCCCTTTCTATGCCTCTGATTCTATTCTATTCACCAGTTTATTCTGTTCATCAGATTTTTTATTCACTTGATTCTTAGATTCACTTGTTGATAGATATGTTTTTGTTGTTCATAATTTTTATCTTTACTTTTTTCTTCATCATCTTCTCAAAGGATACCTTTCAGCATTTCATATAATACTGGTTGGATGATGATGAACTCCTTTAGCTTTTTTTTTGTCTGTGAAGCTGTTTATCTGACCTTCAATTCTGAATGATAGCTTTGCTGGGTAAATAGTTTTGGCTGTAGGTTCTTGCTATTCATCACTTTGAATATTTCTTGCCACTCCCTTCTGGCCTGCAAAGTTTCTGTTGAGAAATCAGCTGACAGTCATATGGGTGTCCCCTTGTAGGTAACTAACTGCTTTTCTCTTGCAGCTTTTAAGATTCTCTCCTTGTCTTTTGTCCTTGGTATTTTGATTATGATGTGTCTTGGTGTGGTCCTTCTTGGGTTCCTTTTGTTTGGGATTATCTGTGCTTCCTGGACTTGGAAGTCCACTACTTTCACCAGGTGGGAGAAGTTTTCTGTCATTATTTCCTCAAATAGGTTTTCAATATCTTGCTCTTTCTCTTCTTCTGGCACCCCTAATAATTCTGATGTTGGTACGCTTGAATTTGTCCCAGAGGCTCCTTACACTATCTTCATATTTTTGGATTCTTTTTTCTTTTGGCTTTTCTGGTTGGGTGGGTTTTGCTTCTTTATATTTCATATCTTTGACTTGATTTTTGTGATCCTCTCATCTGCTGTTGGATCTCTGTATATTATTCTTTATTTCAGTCAATGTATGCTTAATTTCTAGCTGGTCCTTTTTCATATCCTTGAGGGTCTCACTAAATTTATCGGCAGTCTCTAGAATATTCTTGAAAAGTCTTATAACTGTGGTTTTGAACTCTATATTCAGTAGTTTGCTTTCCTCCATTTCTGTCACTTGTGATCTATTTCTTAGTCTCCGCATTTTGGCTTTCTGTGTATAGGGCCCAGTGATTCAGCCTCCCCAATCACCTGGGGTGGACACTCTTGTTGTATGCCTTTGAAGGCTGGGTGCACAGTCTTGTTGTAGTTATCACTGGGAGGTATCACTGGGAGGAAATGACCTGCAGGCCTTTCTCTTCATTGTTTGGGGTTTGGATCTTTTGGAGTTCTGTCCCAGCTGCAGACCCTTAGGTTATGCTGAAGGCTGGCAGGCACACAGCTTGGGCGGGGTTGTAGGTGGGGTGGGGCGGGGTCTCAGAATCACCGGGGTGGAGCAACCGTAATGGCTGCCCCTCTGCTGACGCTGCAGTTTCTCCTGGGTTTGGTGTCTCCAAGCCCTGGGGTCTGTGCATGTCTGAGACCCGGAATCTTCGTGTCAGTGTTGCTGCAAACAGCACTGCTAGAACGCCACTGGTCTTTCACCCCGTTGTCCTACAGCCAGCATCACATTCAGTGCGGCCCCGGAGTTATAATCTCCTTCCAAGCCGAGGACCTGAGCGCAGCTGCCGTCACCCTTTCACCCATGCCACCATGCCACCACGCCACCGCACTGCCACCTCCGTTCAGTGCGTCCGTACCTCTGTTTTGGCGCTGGGAGCTTCTACTCAGTATCCAAGCCCTCCTTCTCTTGCCTTCTAGTTGTAAAGCTTCCCCTCCCTTGGTTCTGGAGGATGGCCATTTATCTGTATTGTTGTATTCTTATAATGTAGGTGTGGAGGCTGCGCATTTAGGTATATACCTCATGCTGCCATCTTGATTCCCCCTAAAGCAGATTTTTTAATGTGGTTGTGAGAGGCTGCGCATTCAGGTATATGCCTTATGCCACCATCTTGGTTCTCCCCAGGTGCTCTGATCTTAGTGCTCCATTCAGGCTCATGAAAGTTGTAATGTCATTTGTGATTTCTTTATGTAACTTTAAAATTCTTATTTGCCCTGGCAAATGTTAGTTGAATAGATGACTAAGTGAAGTGGGACAAGAAGAACCTTAAGAATAAGGTAAGTGTAATGAGTAGGATTCTTACTTCTGCTCCTCCTCTATTTCCTTTCTTTAATGTTTTTCTTTTTGAAAAATTTCAAAACTTCAGAAAAATATAGTAGTATAATGCCACCCATATATTATCTATATTTAATAATAATTATATTTCTGCTATATTTACCTGCTGTGTTTGTTGAAGTATTTTAAAGTAAAATATAGATATCATGATGTTTTACCTCAAATGCTTCAAAAATGACTCAAAAAAGACATTTTATTTTACTGTATTTTCATTGTCATGCTTAACAAAATTAATCAATTTTTCTATTTGTCTCCAAAATATTTTGATTTGTTCAAACCAGAATTCAAAGGTTGCATACATGTGGATGTAGATATTTTGCTTCATAAGTTTCTTTTGATATCACCTTTATTTTTCATGAGTTAAAAATATTGGATCAATTGCCATGTGGAATGTCTCACCATCTGGATTAGTTTTATTGTTTTCTTATGATGTCACTTATGGCTCTGATTCCTGTGTTTTCTATTAAATGGAAGCTAAATCCAAGGGTTTAATGAATTAAAGACTTAGTATTTTTGACAAGAATTACTTGTGGTTGGTGCTGTGTTTTTCATGTTGTATCACATCAAGAGTTACTTAATGTTTAGTTTTCTCATTATTAGTAGTGTTAATATTGACCCCAGTACTAGGCTGATGACCATTGTGGTTTCTTTTACTCCTTGTGACCTGTAAGTAAAAGTGATTCTTTAGGTCTATGAATATCCAGTTCCTCATAAACCTTCCACTTCATGCTTTTTGCATCCTTGTTCAAATCAATTATGTAATTAGAAACATTTGTAATATGACAATATTTCTTTTTAATTTAAAATTTTTTATTTACTGATTGATTTTAGAGAGAGAGGCAGGGAGAGAGAAACATTGATTTGTTGTTCCTCTTTTAAAAGATATGTTTTTCTTGATTTCAGAGAGAGGAAGGGAGAAGGATAGAGAGATAGAAACATCAATGATGAGAGAGAATCATTGTTTGGCTGTGTCCTGCATGTCATCTACTGAGAATCAAGCCTGAAACCCAGGCATGTGCCTTGACCTGGAATTGAACCGTGACTTCTAGGTTCACGGGTCAATGTTCAATTGTTGAGCCACACAAACTGGGCTGTTCTACTTATTTATGCATTCATTGGTTGCTTCTTATATGTGCCCTGACTGGGAATTGAACCCACAATCTTGGCATATTGGGTTAACGCTTTAACCAACTGAACTGTTCAGCCAGGGCCTGGCAATATTTCTTAATATATTATTCCTTCTACATTGATTAGCTGACATGCTTGTGTGTGTGTGTGTGTGCGTGTGTGTGTGTGAAAGAGAGAGAGAGAGAGAGAGAGAGAGAGAGAGAGAGAGAGAGAGAGAGAGAGAGGGAGAGAGATTTTGTCAGTGACAACTGGCATATTTATTAGTATAAGACCAAAAGAGACCAAAAACGTTAATATCACTATGTATGTGGTTTTCAGGTCCCTAAGATCTTTTTACTTTTTCCCTTATGACCTTTCACCTTCTTTAAATATCCCTGAATTTTGTCCAAAAGGCCCAGGTAGTTTTAGAAGGGAGGACTGACTAGAGACCAAGCAGCTGCACAGACAAGCCTGGAGGATGATTGGAGTGTGATGATGGTGAGGGAGCAAGGCTCCGTAAGCTGAGGGTCAGGACCACAGAGGATGTCGTCACCCAGAATGAAGAATGAGGCTTCTTTTAGGCTTTTACAATGTCCCCTCAGCTTTAGATAGCTCCTTAGGAAGCCACAGCTGCATGCTGGATGTGAAAATATAATTTGGTCAATAATGTGTTGGTTGTAGGTAGTTCCTGGGTTGTGGTACACTGCTGTTCTTAGCCAGAATTGAGTTCTAATGTGAAGACAAAAAATAGACATCAATAAAAGTGAGTGGAATGAGGACCTGAAGTCTCTATCTTTCTACTTGTATCTCTTCCAGGTGGGAAAAAAAGCTATAGGGTAGAATAATGAAATTGATGTTGGTAAAGGTGACAATAATAACCATGGCTAACATTATTTTCAGACCAGGGGAGGTTAAGTAACTCAGCCAAGGTCACACAACATAGCAAATAACTAATACAACAAGATTCAAAACCAGAAGTGTGGGCAACTTTGTGACTGAAGCCTTACCCTGGACACCAGGGTCATGGAAAAGCAGCCAGGTTGTAGTCCCAGCTTGGCTGTGTTATCTATTAGTTGCTGTGAATACCTGTACTCTAGTCTCCCCAAAGGCAAGGGCACAGAGACATGTGTAGAGTTGGTGTTTAGTTGGAAAATTTAATTAGGGAGCAATGGGTCCTGATAATCTCTGATCCTTTGAGATGTTACTCAGAGTAGATGCTCTGCTCCCATCTCTAGAGAAATTCCAAGTTTCCAGAAGTCCTATACTCTGACCTGTACTCAATGTGTTTCCATGCCTAACCACGTGCTCTGGAGTATCTGTGTCTGGTTTGAGTTACCCAGAGATGGAAAATACCAAGTAGGGTCATAGATAAGAATAGAAACTCACAGATCAGGCACATGATTTCCTGCTGGCTCTGGTGGGAGTCATAGGCACAGAGTCATCTTGTTCTGGTCACTGTTTCCCCACAGGTGGCTGGGTTGTCATGGGGGAAATGAAGCCTTCCTCCCAGAAAAACGCCATGGTTGGTTGTTATTCACACACATTCACATACTCACACACTCATTCTCACCTCCCTCCCCCCGCAAAAAAAAAAACCTCCTAAACTGTTGGTGTTAGGACAATCAGGTAATTGCGGCTTCACATCTGAGTAACACAGAGGTAAGAGGTAAGAGCACTCTAAAGATCAGCTTCATTTAACACTTGGCTAGACATAGGCAAGGAATAAGTTGTGGTGGCTACAAAGAAACTTTATAACTTTTCAGAGTTCAGGAAGACACTAATTTATATACTCCCAATTATCCCTTGCAGATGTACCAACCTTTATTTAGAAATAAAATAAAACATAATGAATTAAGATACCCAATAAAATTTAACATGAAATTAATATAAAAATTATGAATGAGATATTTTGCCTTCTTTTCCATAATAAGTTTTGAAACCCAGTGTGTTTGACATTTATAACACGTCAGTTTGGGTGAGCTGCATTTCAGGTGCTCAACAGCCACAGTGGCTGGAGCCACTGCAGTGGACAGTGCAGGCCTAGAGTCTCTGATGCCAGAGTTTCTGTCCAGACTCTTTAAGGACTAACACTTTCTTAGTCCTATGCTTGTGATCAGAATACTAATTGTACCCATGATACATCCAAAATATACTCCTTCCATAATTTTTATCTGCTCTATGATATTTTGAGACTCTGTGTGTGTGCATGCCTGTGTGTGCCTGCTATCTAGGAAGTCAGGGTCTGGGCACAGATATGAATGGTACCACTGTGTATGGTAGTGAATTTAAGGGTAATTTTTGCTGTTATCACTGGTTCGATCTTTGACCTCCTTCATCAGCACAGAAGTCTCATGGTTTAGAATTAGTCCCTTGTTTTTTTTGTGCAGCTGCCCCCTTTTCCCTATTCTTGCTACAAAGAATTAATCGCAACCTTTAGAGCAGCGGTTCTCAACCTGGGGATCATGACCCCTTTGGGGGTCAAATGACCCTTTCACAGGGGTCGCCTAAATACATCCTGCATATCAGATATTTTACATTAAAATTCATAACAGTTGCAAATTTACAGTTATGAAGCAGCAATGAAAATAATTTTATGGTTGGAGGTCACCACAACATGAGGAACTGTATTAAAGGGTCACGGCATTAGGAAGGTTGAGAACCACTGCTTTAGAACAAACCACAAAATGGTGGTTCATCAGAGCTAATTCTTAGTCCCCATGCAATGGCCCTCAGACACAAGAGACCTCAGACCCTGATTCTGGGAAGGCATGGCTGGGGGTATAGACATCCTCTGAGGTGAATGCCAGAAGAGACAAGTACTCAGATGTGGGAGACACAGGACAGAGACATGGCTAAGTCTTAGGACTCTCTGACTGTGATTCTGCACTCTCCCCACAGAGGGAATGCATATCAGTCCATGTGGGTCAAGCTGGAGTTCAGATTGGCAATGCCTGCTGGGAGCTCTTTTGCCTGGAACACGGGATTCAGGCAGATGGCACCTTTGGTGCCCAGGCCAGCAAGATCAATGACGACGACTCATTCACCACCTTTTTTAGTGAGACTGGCAATGGAAAGCATGTGCCCCGGGCTGTCATGGTAGACCTGGAGCCTACTGTCGTAGGTGAGTATGGACTAGGACCCTCCCCACAAAAAGCAACATGAGACTGAGGCTTTGTCCATGAGTCTAACGAAACAGAATCTTTACTGGAAGGTGGGGATGGCTCAGCTAGAGCCCTTCTGCTCCCATGATGTCTGTCAGCTCCTTGAATTGTCCATAATTAGGGAACTCACAATATGAACCAGGACTTTTTGCTCTCCCATCACAGCTCTAACTGCAAATAAAACGCTCTCTGCTTAAACTAGTGGAGACATATTAAATTGTCAAAATTGTTTACAATATACTAAGGCTAAAAAATACAAACGATTTTAGGTATTATAGGAAGGCCCCAAATAGCCACTTTCTCAAGTCTTCCGATTCTGTAATAGTTTCAACCTATTCTCATGGGTTTGATATAAGCTTGCAGTGTCTGGCACACAATATGGAATAATAGCAGGCATTTTTCTCATAGCCAGTGGTGGCTATAGAAGCATGAACTTCATTTGAATCTTAGAAAACAGAAATTCACGTCTCACCTTGAGTTCACCCCCTCAAGCACCACTTCCCTGGATCTGGATTTCCTCAGCTCCAAGTTGGGTCAACAATCAAGGGATGGATAAGTTTCACAGGGATGTCTGGGCGAATGTCTATGATGCCTGACCACTAATTTCTAGGCAAAGCTAACTCCAGGTACTTCTGCCCTTGAGAACTTGTACAAATACAAAAAGTAAATTACCCTCACAGGCCACCATGCAAATGGATGCTTTCTCTAGGGGAGTAGGAGACCCCTGAAGAGAAGAAAGGGTGTAGTTGGAACCTGGTGCCTCTAATTGACTATGTGCCCATTTCATGTGGACCCTTAGATGTGAGCAGAGTCCTCTTGACAGCCTTTCCAGGGCTCCTGCTCCTCTAGAACCTTTCATTTAAAGTATCTCTAATGCCTGATATATATTATTATCACCTTGAGGTGGAGGTGATGGGGGACTATTCTTGGGAGAGATTAGGAACTGGTCAGATCACCCTGAATCTTTCTCTGTGTCTCTAGAACATTTTAATGCAAGTGAAATCAGGTTAAGTTTTGAGATAACATTGCAGCATGAAAGAAAAAATAAGAGGGAAGCCTTGAGGGATCAAGGTAGATGGAAGGAGTGGCAATCAATTTTAGTGTTCAGTGAGCTTTGTAAAGTTAAGGCTTTTTAAAGTTGCAGCCAGGAGTGCAACAGGCTTCTCATCACCTGCTGGAGTCACTGGCTTCTGGTTCTTTTAGTGCCTATGTCACTTTAAACTTAGCCTATTCCACATTTGTTACAAGGTTGTCTAGATTCACCTTTGTAGAGTTTTATAGTAGGGAAGTAAAGACCCAGAAGGGTGTTATATGATAGTCTAATGGGAAAGGAGATAGTAAGACCCGATGGTTCCCCTCTCTTGATAGATGAAGTTCGGGCAGGAACCTACCGCCAGCTCTTCCATCCAGAGCAGCTGATCACAGGAAAGGAGGATGCAGCTAATAACTATGCCCGGGGCCACTACACAGTGGGCAAGGAGAGCATCGACTTGGTGCTGGACCGCATAAGGAAGTTGGTATGTGTTAATAAGGGCAGACTAAGGTGGATAGGCTTAGACTTATACCTCTCTGAGCAGAATGGGTAGAGGCAGGTGGCCCTAGACTATAGGATAGAGCTCCTAAGATTTGAGAATTTCTGCTAATGTTGTAAGAAGAATTCACAGGGTGGTGCCCTTTCTTCTACCTGGAGCTCATGGACTACCCTACAAGCTGATGCCCTATTACTATTTATTGATACTCAGTGGTAGTGTCTGGGAAAAATTCCAGGCATAAGGAAGGCTAAATTATTTACTTGTTGGAAGCATAAGTTAACAAAGCATTAAACTTGGAAGAGAGGACAGGAAGTGATTGTTGATATGTTTCAGTACTTACAAATGCCATTATGAATGTTTATTAAATATATTCCTTAATTTAATCCCCTTAATAATGATATGAAGGAGGTCACTTTCCTTTACTTTACAAGTGAAGAAATGAGAGTCAGGGTGGTTCAAAAACTTGGCTCAGGTCACACAGCTAGAAAATGGCAGATTTAGGATTTAAACCAGGTTGGTTTGACTAGAAAGCTCTAGTTGTAGAGTGGTCACATCTATTTGAGCCCTCATTTCCTTATCTGCCTAATGAAAAAGGGGGAACTTGATCAGGGGTTCTTGAGAGCTAAGGATGCCAAATTTTTTATGTGCTCACCTTTTCAGTTTAGAAAAGGGGTTATAGTGGTCATTAGTCTCAAAACTGTCTGATCCCCAAAAGTTCAGAACCACTGGATTGAATGATCATAGATTACACCCTGTGAATCTATAAAATCTCTTCATTCTGGCAAGCACTGACATTGAGTGCTTATTGCATGTCAAGTCCTTGTTCAGCATATTATGCTATTTCACTTAATAATCACAATAACCTTATGGCATGAGTGTATTTTTTATTGTCCCACTTTAACCAAGAAGCAACAGAAGTCTGGAGAGGTTCCATAACTTGCTTAAATTTGTACAACTGGGAAATGTCAAATTGATATTAAAACACAGGTTCTCTGACTCCATTTATATTTCTGAAATTGTTTCCTGAGCCACCTTCCCAGGTTGGGCTGAGATCTGTAGGTCAGCAATTTCCACAAAATCAAATTATGAAGGCAGGGGAAGTGGGTGAAGAATTGGGGTCTCTCAAAGGGCATAGTCATTAACTACTGTGGTTCTGAAACTTTCATTCCTTGTTCCACAAAACCACTGGATTGAAACTCTCATGTACCTAGAGCAGCAGTTCTCAACCTATGGGTTGCGATCCCTTTGGCGGTCGAATGACCCTTTCACAGGGGTCGCCTAAGACCATCCTGCATATCAGATATTTAAATTACAATTCATAATAGTAGCAACATTACAGTTATAAAGTAGCAATGAAAATAATTTTATGGCTGGGTCACAACATAAGGAACTATATTTAAAGCCCAGAAGACTGAGAACCACTGACCTAGAAGCATATGCATGTATAGTTTGATGCCCCATGTTTTAGCTAGTCCTCCCAAGATCAATCCAGCTCTTTTGTGTTTCCTTATTTCTTCAAGGCTGCTTTGATTTCACCCTTATAAAAATGTTGAGGAATGTAGTGGGGCAGACAGAAGGTTTGCCTGCCTTTGTCCACATTAGGGTATTCTTAGAAACTTATCTTCATGGTTTCTTCTCATGTCTTACTCTCCCAAGACAGATGCCTGCTCTGGCTTGCAGGGCTTCCTGATCTTCCATAGTTTTGGTGGGGGCACTGGCTCTGGCTTCACTTCTCTACTGATGGAACGCCTCTCCCTGGATTATGGCAAGAAGTCCAAGCTAGAGTTTGCTATCTACCCAGCCCCCCAGGTCTCCACTGCAGTGGTCGAACCCTATAACTCCATCTTAACCACCCATACCACACTGGAACATTCAGATTGTGCTTTCATGGTAGATAATGAAGCCATCTATGACATCTGCCGCAGGAACCTAGACATTGAGCGCCCTACCTATACCAACCTCAACCGCCTTATCAGCCAGATTGTATCCTCCATCACTGCCTCTCTCCGCTTTGACGGGGCCCTCAATGTGGACCTCACCGAGTTCCAGACCAACCTGGTGCCTTACCCCCGCATTCACTTCCCACTGGTCACCTATGCACCCATCATATCTGCTGAGAAAGCCTATCATGAACAACTCTCCGTGGCTGAGATAACTAGCTCCTGCTTTGAGCCCAATAGCCAGATGGTAAAGTGTGACCCAAGACATGGCAAGTACATGGCCTGCTGCATGCTCTACCGTGGGGATGTGGTGCCCAAGGATGTGAATGTTGCTATTGCCGCCATCAAAACGAAGAGGACCATCCAGTTTGTAGACTGGTGTCCCACTGGCTTCAAGGTAAGAGGAGTTAGACAACTAGAGAAGCAGAGCTAGATTACCAAGGATGGGGGAGAAGGATGTATAAACTCCAGAGTCTTGGACAGATTATACAATTCCATGGACACTTCAGGCTTTATTGGAATGATATGGGAAGAGGAGCTTAAGCCAACTGTACCATTAATTAAATTCATTCATTCACTCATTCATTTAATTTATAAAGGTAAGGGGGGAATTTATTAGAAAGGATTAGTAAAAGAAGGGGAGGGGCACTATTGCAACAGGGAGAAGACTTCTACAGCTCCTACCCTAAGATCTGCAAGCATCTCACAGTTCAGGCAGAAAAGGGTGTTTCTTTTTTATAGGGAGGAGTGGACAGGCTAGAAAAATCATATGTGGGCAAATGATATATACAGGATGAAGGAGTAGTGGTAGTTGTAACCTGACAATGTATTAGAAAATGGAGATAACCAAATTATTCAAGTTGCTAAAGAGGTGTAATTCCCTTCTCTTAACAAAAGATGTGTTCTCCTAATTTATTGTGAAAAATTAAATATTCTTGGGGAGATGTGGAATATCCAGGGAAGATACCTGGATAAAGTGCTAGTTAAACACTGAATAGTGATAAAGTCACTGTTTGACTTGCCCCAGCAGGGCATGCAGCGGGCTCTGAACATGTAAACTGGTTGATCACTTTGTCCTGTGTTCCATGGTCTTTAAAGAGATTCCACCATCAACATAACTACCACCACTTATATTAATTTGTATCACCCAGGCCTTTAATAATTCAGAAGTTTATTGGGCACCAGACGAGATAGTGATGAACATGTTTCTGTTTTTCCCTGGTGGGACTTACAAAATCAAGGCACCATGTGCCAGCCTCTTGGCTCATCTATTTTGTCTATGAAGCTCTGACCTAGCTGATCTGCTGAGTAAGGAATTGTAACATTCTTCCTCATTGCCCTACTCATATCTACATAATAATCTTTTTTTTTTTAGATTCTGCCTATTTTATGTGTAAGTTCTGGTTATTCTTGTGAAAACAGTCACACTTCAAAAAATGCAGTTCTTTTTTTCCTCTTTCAAATGGAAACAATAAAACATGCTAATAATAAGAAGGTAGAAAAAAGGAGATGTGAAGGTGGTGGGGAAATTAACAAAAGGGAGACCCTCTCCCATTCTCTCCTTTATTTTAAACTGCAGCTTTGGGGTTATGTCCAGAAAGATAAGGTAGTGCCATCAACTTGATCTGCTTTTCAGAAAAGCACAGGCTGTGGGAAAGTTGTTGTTGAACTTTCTCCTCTTTCATCCTTCTCAAGGATGTTTTTCTCCACTTGATTTAGGTCAAGGAATACTATTGTTCAAAAAAGAGAGTTAGCTCTAGGCAACAAATTTTTGCTGATCAGGGCCAAATCTAGCAAATTATGTAATGTGGCTGAGTTCATATTCATTCCCATTCTTATTTTTGGTATTTACTTCTGTCTTAGTATCATCTTTATCACCAAGATACCACTTTTATCTAAGAGGAATGGTAGACCTTTTGAATACATTTAATGGGTTAACCACCTTAGCTGTATAGCCTGCTGCCACTCCCACCTCTACCTCTCAAGAAGCCATGTATTTATTTTAAACCTATGAATTAAAGAGATTGACAATTAATGCATGATGGTCTGGGTAGAAGAGGTATTTTTCAGGTGGCACCATGAATCTCAGTCTATAAGTATTATCACAGTTTGTCACTTTAAATTTTTTCCAGGTTTCTACATTTCCTAGGCTTGGCTTTGGTTTGATATGTATGTGAGGAAAAGAAATATTTATAGCATAGTAGCCCCACCATAAGATTGAGCTGGATTTGTTGGTGGACCCTGCCATGCTACCAGAATTGAGAAGTAGGCCTGTCCAGGCAAGAGTTTTTAACTAACTTTCTTTGCTTGGAGTCCTTGCTTTTCTTCTAAGAAGTCCCACTTCTTAGAGACACAAGGCTTGATTAACACTAACTCCATTGCCATGCCTTTTGGATCTTTTTATTTATTGTTCTGGAATATTTCTATAACCTTTTAAACAACGCTTCACCCTTGATAAACTTTCCTAAATTTATTGACAGCATAACACAGAGGAACTTCAAATGACCATTTGAGAAAGAATAAACTTCATAATAACTTCAATTCTAGAAATTAATTTGCCTCTAAAAGGGAACATATTTCCACTTTAGAGATAAACATGTACTAGTATTATACACCTCCTCTTAACAATCTCATTCATTATCCTCATTTGTCTACTTGAATCTCCCCAGAAACATCTCTATTACCAGCCCTGTTCTCCTTTTTGTCTTCATCAGTCTTTCGATTCTCTAGTCCTTCTTGAATTTGCCTGTACCAAATCCCACTCACTTTTACTTTCTTCTCAGCATTTACTTCTCTCTCTACCTCCCTGCTTTCCAACCTCCTGCTCCCCTCTTTTCACCCCTACTCCTATAGTCCCACTCTCATGCCTGTGCCTGAGTTCTGCTCCCACATCATTATGATGAAGTTGCCTCATCTCAAGTCATCCTTTGGCTACCCTGCATCTTCTTTTTTTCTTCCTCCTCTTTCTCTGTTCTCCAGGTGGGAATCAACTACCAGCCACCCACTGTGGTGCCAGGAGGGGACCTGGCCAAAGTCCAGCGGGCTGTCTGCATGTTGAGCAACACCACAGCGATTGCGGAGGCCTGGGCCCGCCTTGACCACAAGTTTGACCTCATGTACGCCAAGCGGGCATTTGTTCATTGGTATGTTGGAGAGGGAATGGAAGAAGGAGAATTTTCTGAAGCCAGGGAGGACCTAGCTGCCCTAGAGAAGGATTATGAAGAAGTGGGGACTGATTCATTTGAAGAAGAAAATGAAGGGGAGGAATTTTAAATATACATGTTCCTCATGGCTGTGCCTCTTTATTTTTGCTACTCCACTCCAACCACATGTAATTATTCTAAGAGTCATAGATGACACTCCCAGCTCCAGCCTAATCTCTGTCCAACAGTAGTACATGTGGGATGACTGGGCTGAAATGGATGTTGTGCTGCATCAGAACCTCCCTTGGGTAAAAGCAGCTTTGTGTCATTACAGAAAATGAGTCATTGTCTCTGGGTTAAGGTGAAGTGCACTCACACATGTGGTGAGGTCTGATCAGGATTTTGAATTCTGAATTCTGGATTAGGTTATTGCCAGGGCTGACTAGCAGACCCTGAGTGACAGATGAATGATTACTCTGACATATGTTTCTGTGAAAGAGAGGGCTAAGGGAGTGCCTGGCTAGAGAAAGCAAACAGCCCCATTTACCTGTCTTCTTAGGCTTTTATTGAAACAACAGCTTGAACTAAAATTAACTATTAGATACTATCAGCAAGATAAGTATCCTTGAGAAGACATGCATCTGTAGTGTCATTTAAGCAAGGACGTCTAAAGATTAAGCATAAAGATTCCAGTAAACCTCCCAAGGGCTCATGTGTACTCAGACTTGTTTAGAAAGACCAAGGCAGGGGCGATTGCCTTCAGCCAATGCCTCCATGAGGTTCCAACCTTTTACAGTTTCCTCTTTACAGACTTTCTAACCAAGTCCCATGCTTCCCCATGGGCTATGTTCACCCTAAAACACAGCCTGTTGACTAGGAATGGTAAAACACTAGGGAAAGGAAAGATCTGGGCATTGGGAAGGGAGTGACACTATTTAAGAACTGGTGAATCAGTGAGAAACAAGACAGACACATCTCCTGCCTGCATAATCACACAAATGAAGGAATGAGATAATTTCAGATAGTGTTAAGTGCTATCAGGTAAACCAACAGTGATGAGAAGTGCCTGAGGGAATACAGTCAAACCTCAGTTCTTGACTATCTCTCATCTTGAACAATTTGCTTCTCAACCTGACAATCCTTTTGTGCTGATGCCTGTATGATCAGGCACACATCTCTCAGGTGACAAAGGAGATAATGCATGAGGCTGAGTCAGTTTACCACTACACCTCATGTGATAGACATCTCAGGAAATTGTGCTGTGAATATTTTCATGGCTTATTTTGCTTTTGTTGCTACTTAATTACTTTGAAATATTTATTTTTACTGTACACTTCCTTTTTGTTAAATGTTCATTTACATTTCATGTTCTTTTTTAAGTGTTTATTTATAGATTACACAGTACATTAGACATGTATATAAGAAAGGTTAAAAGAAGGAATCATTTGGGGATCTGGTACAAATTAATTCAGTTTGCATGGGAAAAAATGATTTGGTTTTCAAACAAATTGCTTCTCCAACAGCCTTCTGGAACAAATTAAGTTTGAGAACCAAGGTTCCATTGTATGCTTTTGTATTGGGTTGTCAGAAAAGGCCTCACGGTGACCTGAATGAAGAAAAGAGCCATCATGGGGGAGTTCTGGAGGCAGGGGATGCTGCCCATAGGGCAGAAACACATATGTGAGAACAGGTACTAGTATACACAGAAGCACTGAAATGTTTTATTTTTTTATTTTTAATTTTTTTTGTAAGTCAAATTAGGAGTCACATTTATTGCAAATCCGGGACTACCAGGGGGCATTTTGCTCTCCAACTCTTGCAGTGATAAGATGGCTGCAACACTAGATTTATATAGGCAAAAATCACAAGGTATTGATTACATCTTTGGGTTTGGAATGAGGAACCATTCTGTATCCCTGATATAGGAACAAAAGCAGTTTACAGAAGCAAATTATAGTTTTGAGTTTGGAATGAGGAACCTGGTTTGCAAAAAGCAGTTTACAGAAACAAATTATCTAGATCACTGAATCAATGGAAACACATTGCCTAGAGCCATGGGTCATGGGACCACTGAGTCAACTAGAATGCGTTATCTGTAGCCATTGAGGTAATTTAGGATAATTGTGCTGTCCTTGTTCCCAGTTACAGAAGAATGTGCTTTCTAAAACCAGTATGACCACATCCAATGGGGTATTCACATTACAATCAATATTGTATTCAATCAAATACAGTTCAGAAAATCAAAATAACTTTTCTATTATTTTAGCAAGCAAATAATGACAGAAGCCAAACAGTGGGGTTAGAATTAAACTGTAATTTTGTTGTACCCAGAAGTCGTGGCCCCCAAAGACCACGAGTGAGCCCCAAAACCGCTGCAAGAACATGAGAGCTTTCTTATACAAGTTAACTTGGACTCCCCACTTGCCCACCGCACAATGGCGCGACGGGGGGAGGGAGTGCCGGTTTCAGGCAAAACCAGAGGATTTATAGGGCCGGAAGTAGTGGGTGGG